>JASGCC010001022.1:0-45346 GCA_030067915.1 Hydractinia echinata | reverse complement strand
CTCCGATGCACTTTGTGACCAAAGTGCAGGAGTTACAGATAATGCTTGCAGGATAGAATTAGCATAGCATGTATTCCTTTATTAATCAGACCAGCATGAGTTGGATTTGCTGGAGTGCTGTTGGTAGGCGGTTCTGGGTCCGGGTGTGAGTGACTTTTATCCACAGTTGGCCTTCGTTGTTGATGCTGTTGCTGTTGGGGGCTTGTAACCTTTGGCAATAGAGAGGTAGGCACAGATGTTGAGCCTGGCGCAAGATTGCAGCTTGGTTCCACGTAATTGAGTTCCTGGCTAGCTATGCAGAAGATGCTTTCATACAAATCCGGAGGCTTGGAAAGCGTCTTTGTTTGGGAAACCCAACCTTTTTAAAAAATTGCAACTGACTGAGAGCAAATCCACGTGCACCCATACTCGATGCGAACAGATTTACTTGCCATCCATTACGCTTATGATATTTATCAAAGGGATGTATTTAGGAGCTTTTTGGGTGCCAGGTTTCCATGTTTTCCTCACAAGGGCAAGTAAGTTCAATTAAAATAACACGTTTTGCTGTTGTTGGAATACAGGACAAGATCTGGTCTAAGAGATGTTATGGCAATATGACCAGGGAATACCAAAGTTAAGCCTTTTATATTTAATATTTACCTGGATATTACCACTTTCAAAGAAATCGAAACTATGGATGGGAAATAAAAGACATTCAAAGTCAACCTACTTTAAAGGAAGAAACTTTCGCTGGAAGAAAGTTTCGCGGTTTCGCGGGTTTTAGGGCCTTTCCGCGAAAGTTTCTTCCGCAAAATTTTCTAAAACGTGTTGTCCGCGAAAGTTTTTTCCCGCAAATTTTTCTAAAACGTGTTGTCCGCGAAAGTTTTTTCCCGCGAATTTTTTTGTAAGTTTAGTTCCCAGTGAAGGCTTTATTTGTTAATTGTATTTAATTGTATTTAACTACTCAGTAAAAGCAAAAAAAAGTATCGTTGTCTTAATTTTTTTTTTGTTAATTAGCTGAGTTTATAGAAATGGCGTTGAGAAAAGGCTAAGAAACTATAACAAAGGTGATAAAGAAGCAGAACTATAATTTTTGGAATTTTTGTCAACGAGAAAATAATTTTCATTCAAAAGACTGATGAAATTTCGGAATGGTATGTAACAAATAAAAACAAATAACTCTTGAATCTATTCCTGCTCTTTTCAGTTCAAAAGATAATGTCAATAATCAATGAATATAACAAAGTGTTTATGCTTCCCCGTCTAACTCGTCCAAAACACTAAAAATGTTTCTATTGGCTTTGTCTGCTGATTGCTAGTAATCCTCATCGTCGTCAGAATCTTCTTCACGAGAGTAGCCGATCGTTTTTGTTTCAGGCGTAAGGTTACAGATTGCAGTGAAATCATCAGCAACTACAAGATTCGTTTCTACCATAGGCGCTAAGTCATCCAATGGATCGAATGAGGGGAGCTGACTAAGACCTAAACGGATAGCATCCGTTATACTTGCAGACAACCATCCGCTTTCAATAACATCTTTCTCTGTGCTGGAAGTCATGTGGTTGTAAAAATTGGTGATCCACTCGGCGTGTAATGGCTTCAGCAGAGACAACGGTAACTTAACGCCGATTTCGTCAATTAGAACTCCTTTATCCAATTCTTCAATTACTTTCTTTGTGTACCAGTCGTTGAACTTATTGAACATGTACCGTTTGGCGGATCCATTCACAGCAAGGTCTAAGGGCTGGTAATATTTGGTCATGTTTGGGGGGACGTTGGTCAGGAGAATATTGTTTTCACTGAGCAGATTCAGGATGTCACTCATCATCTGACCAGTAAAGACGTCCATGATAACTAAAGCTCGTTGATCAGCTGCCATATCATGGGACAAGCGCTTGGACTCGATGTAGGGAATAATTATATCGTTGAAGAACTTCAATGATTCCTGGGTGTTGGAATGTTTTTCGTTGACGCTTAGCGAAAAACATTCAGGGAATTTGTACCGTGGGAGGCTCTGTTGCGTTTTCCCTCCATAAATCAGCTGCATTGGGGGAAATTCACCAGACAAAGTAACTGCAAACGTAGCTGTTACGGTTCTTTTGTCGTTGCAACCAGCTATTGTTACATTTGAGCTGCCTTTTGCCGCCATGGTAAACTTTCTGCCTGGCATTACTTTAGATGGCGTTTGATCCAAATTAATGATCAGCGATTCGGGAATCTTAAACCTCTCAACCTTTGATACAATGTCATAATGAAACTCGATTTCTCTTCGTGCCTTTTCTGGAATTTCAACTTTGGCTGTGCTCTTCCTTTGTGTATAGCCCATTCGTATAAATAGACTTTTGGCCCAGGCAGAGTTATCTATATCGATATTGCCCACAACATTCGGAAACTTCGCTAAAAGAGCTTTTGCTGCAGAAGTAGCACTAGCCCTTGAAATAACAGGTCCTCTATTACTTGCTGCAAGAATTTTGCACTATTGAGTCAAGGCTACCTAGTATAAGTGGTCGCCCTGTTTTTGTTGTAATCTTGACAGTGATTTACTTGGAGCTGTTTTGTTAGATTCCTAATTTTTGTTAGTTCCTTTTTTCAAATTGTCTTCGACTCCTTTTCGAAACGTGCGAGCAGTGCTCTTATTCAACCTTTTTTTCTTTTGGCACGAAGAAAAGGTAAGAAAAAAAGAATACCCATTCATGTTATTTATATCATAAAATCATCTTCATCTTAGAGGCTTAAAAAAAGAGATTAAGAGTAACAAAGCACGTAGTGCGATGACAAAACTTGTCTTTAGACGAGGTCAGTAATTTGACAATAATATTTAAAAATGACCTGAATAGTCATTCCCCTTATTTCAAGGTGTCTCTGATACACATGTTACGAATTTTTCCTCCTTGGACTACACAAATAAAGCTATATGACAAAGAGAAAGAAAACAAAAAAACGGCGATTAAACTAGGCAATTCAAAACGAATTAAATAAACATACATGGAATAAGTAAAACTTATCATAAAATTGGCTATCCTGAAACGGATAAATTATTTAAAAATCCTAAACGAATGAAAGGGTAAATCATGCAGCCAACGATCTGTGTGCCAGTACTTGTGACCCTGGCAGTAGCCTTACACGTGTTACAGGGCCCCAACACTCAGCGTTACACAGATCATTGCTGTGTTTTCCAAAGGACCGGCCTGGAAGGTGACTGGGGTGATATGGGTGGGTGTCAAACCACCAAGACAACACAAGTTAGTGTTTGCCCCCTTGCAATGCTTCTTATGACAGACTTTGGTCAGCAGGGTAGTCGAACCTGAAAGTTCAGTGAGCAAACTTGAACCTCCCTACTGGACTGGGGTAATAAGTGGGGTCGTCACACCCAAAGAAAAGACAAAATATCTAACCCCCTTGCTGTTTGGTTACAATTTGTTACCTACGGATGTAAAAAAGGACGTAGACCTGGCAACTATTCAGAGATTATGGCTGAATTTTTTGGACCAATCTATCATTGTATTGTAACCAGTCCTTAGATTTTTGGTCATATACGTTTGCCCAGTAATATCCAGATTTTATGGTACCTGAATGGTTTATGGTCACAACTAGAGAAAACTTGCTGCTTAAGGAGATGTCATTATCCGAGCAAATCTGAACATTTAAAGGGTTTTCGCTTTCGGAAAAGCAATTGACCGAACAGGGGTCTTTGACAAAAGTGTTTTGGGCAGCAGAAAATCCACGGAGCTGCACAATCAGCACTGACCCGCAGGGACTGATAGAAGTTTCTTTTGTGCTTTCCCGGTGTGTATTACACTGTGGGCAAAGCCATTTATTTTCCCCTGATAGTGACTCGGGTTTAAGAAATTGGGCGAGTCCGCAGTATGTTAGATCTATAGCTTGCATTTAACCCTTTTTGTATGTAATATACCTTTAAATCTTTAAAGAATGGTTAGTTCCTCTGCGTTTGGATATACCAATCGATCAGAGAAGTGTACAGCAGTCAAAAATGTGTAGAATCATGTGCTTTTGACGAACTGTTTGGAAGATACAAAGGTTTAGAAATTACCCCTGCTAAGTACAAAAAAAAATTTCGTAAGAAATTTGTAAACCCTTTCTCTTCATCCTATAGATCTTGAAACGCTCATGAAGAAAATACATGCGATCATTCGCTTTTGACGAATGGTTAAAGAAATACAAAGGTTTAAAAACTTTTGCTGACGTCAGCAAAATCCCACTGCAGAGGACAAAAAAATTTTCTTTAGAAACTTGTGACCTGTTGCCTTCATATTATAGATCTCGAAACGCTGATTAAAATAATATACAGAATCATGTGCTTTTGACAAGCGGTTAAGGAAATATATGGAATTTAAAATTTTGCTGACGTCAGCAAAGTCCTTTTCCCAAAAGAAGTTGAAAATTCCTATACCTGTTACCTTCATCGTATAGATCTCGAAACGGTGATCAAGAAAATGTATAGGATCATGTACTTTTGACAAACTGTTGCAGAAATATCGTGGTTTAAAGAATTTTCGATGACGTCATCAACTCGTCCATTGCGAAACGGATTTGGGGCTTGGACTCAGCTTTAGGAAAGTTTCCCAATTTGGTCCCAGCTGGTCCCTAGTTGCCCCACGCAGGAGATGACGTCAGTTATTTCCAGCCGATTCCATGTTATTAAGGCTTAAACTTAAAAGTGCACTGCAATGGCTTCACCATACTTTCCTTTGACGTTACTATTGCTTTTACGTCAAAGCTTGGTAAATTACGGAAGAATTTCATAGGCGATAGAATATAATCCACTTTGCACGCGGAAGCTCTGTATTATTATATTAGATCTCACAGGTACAAAGTGTTAAATATATTAAAATGCTAAAATATTGCATTGTTTTATCTGTTTATTTTAGTTTGCAACTATAAAGGAACTTCGGAGCACCTCTTCCGTTGTAACTCCAGTTAAGAGTCTTGATGATCCTGTCAGACAATATAAAGAACATACACTGGAGACAAACATTATTTTCAAATGTACTAATTAATTTCTTTCATTTCTATTATTTAGATTTTTTTTATTTTAGAGTATTTTTATGTGTAAAGTTTTTTATCTTTGTAGGGTTAGGTTATAGCTTTTTAGTATCATAGAAATATAGATATATTTCAACTAGAAAACGTTTATTGAGTAAGACGTTAACTTATCTTTAAGAACATATATATTATATAAGTATTTATAAGTAAATATAAATTAAAGTAAAAAAATCTCAAATATGTGTTGGAGTTACCTTTTAGCTGATGGTAATATTTTGTGGCAAAAGAAATCTAGATACGGCATGTTTACATGAGATTGATTTTTGACAAATAACAAATACCACAATAAACAGTGACACTTTTCACATGGTATTTCATTTCTGGAGTGGCCCGTATTTATGAATTTAGAGCATGCTTTCTCATAAAAACATTTTTTTTTAATGTTCACTTCCGTTAATTGAACCAAAGTAAAATCCCCTCAATATTTCAGAAAGTGATATAGATTCTGATGTAAATAAATTAGTCTAAGAGACACATTATGGATATGCCTAGCCCTTCATTAGCTTGACTATGACTTTGATTTATAGTTTTATTACGTACTTTTCCACGCGTGTCAATGTATATATTTTCAAAGTCTTTTGTTTAAGAAATTGTAATATTTTGGAAACAATTACTTGAATATTTGTTTATGTTGACTAGGACTGTCTTCAAGTGTATATCGTTTAGTTTCTGCACTGTAAGTGTTACAGTACTTCCCATGCTTGTTTTATACCAGTTGTTTCTGTGTTAAACGAAGGAGAAAAATTGTGTTTTAATAAACTTGATAAGTAATTTGTACATGTTTAATGTACCTTCTGTAATTGTCTGGGTCTGTAGCGAGTGAATTAGTGATTTGCGAATATTTTTTATAAAACGATTTGCCAAGAATGTCTCTTAATTTGCAAATTCTCTAGTTCGAACTATTGCACTGTTTGTCATTCATAAAGTTTATGTTTTATTCAGAAAATTTTAGTGACTTGTGATTCCATAAAGAAGAGAATTTGTAGAATGGCTACGTGCCACCGTGTTCCCTATGAAAATGAAGCGTGTACATTGTGTAGCTTCGTAACAAGTCCAATTTCAAAATGGCGGATTCGCAGTGTGGAATTTTTACAAGTTCAAAATGCCATAAAATAAAATGCGTGACCCCTTCCATAACAATATCGTTAGGGGACATGGCGCCTCGTCCTGAAAATTTGAACTGGAACGGCATTTGTTATCTTGAGTTATCTACTGCAAACCGCGGAAAAAGTAGAACGGAGATAACGCAATTTTAAGCTTCTTTCTTCATATTATAGACAGTTTCCCTCTGCATACGATTCGCTCTCCAGAGCACCTAAACTCTAAGATCCTTAATTCTAAGTGAGTCGTTCTCTCTCACGAGTGGACTCCCACGAGTTCAGTTTTCAGCCTGATTCAATTGCGTTGATGATCGTCCTCGACTAATTGTGTGTGTTCTAACATGGATTTCTCCCAATTCCAAAGATTCTCAGTCACATTGGAAGACATGTCACAAGGTGTTACAAAAAAAAAAAAGAATAAAACTCCTATACGGTTACGCCTATTCCTCTTTTTTGTCTAATTCCAAAGGCCTGTGTTGGAAGCTGATTTTTGATACGAAGAAAGGTTGTGTTCAATGCACCATATTCCTTGAGCGGGAAGCGAGAAACATGGATCGCTGGCCATCTTTTCTTTCCACATTTCATCGTATAAAAATGACTTCAACGCGTTTTGAAGTCAACTTCTTTCGCAAACCTCCACAAGCTTCATTATGAGAGATATGGCACAGAAAAGCAGAGAATGCGGTGGATCGCTTATGTATCACAAATTCATGCAAGCTTATACGTCGATCCATGCTTCTAATGATGAGGCTTGTCGTGGTTTGGGAACAATGTTGACTTCAAAACACGAAATATTAAGATTTCAGTCCATTTGTGTTGTCGTAGGGGAGGTTGAAAGGCCTGTGTTGAAAGCTGATTTCTGAAAACTGAACTCGTGAGAGAGAACGACTCACTTAAGACTTGTATGCAGGGAAACTGTCTATAATATGAAGAAAGAAGCTTAAAATTGCGTTATCTCCGTTCTACTTTGCCTATGTTGGCTGGGAACGAGTTTTATTCTTTTATTATCTCGTACCACCTTGTTACATGTTTTCCAATGTGACTTAGAAACTTTGGAATTTGTCCAAAGAAATCTGGTCTTTCCTTTTATCCAAACAGATGATGATTACAGATATAGGCTATCCACTGAAATCTGAAAAATATGCTCACAGCTAAAGAGAGTTTTTTGATGCAATACGGATGAGATATCGATGGGATTTGAAGTTCTTACCAACAAAATCCATGCCTACTTTTCAAAAAATAAAATGCGTGACCCCTTCCATTTCCACAGGGAATCCATGTTTCTCATGATGAGGCTTGTCGCGGTTTGGGAAGGAAGTTGTGACACAAAAGTGGAGGTTGACAGAGCTGCATTGGAAGCTCATTTGTATACCAGGAAATGTTGAAAGAAAAGATGGCCGGTGATCCATATTTCTCGTGATGAGGCTTGTCGTGGTTTGGGAACGAAGTTGACTTCAAAACACGAAATACTAAAAGTAAAGATTTCAGCCGATTTGGGTTGTCGTAGGGGAGGTTGACTATAATTATATAACTATAATTTCATTCATTTGTAAATGCAAGTTCGAAATACTACCGCGGAAAAAGTAGAACGGAGATAACGCAATTTTAAGCTTCTTTCTTCATATTATAGACAGTTTCCCTGCATACGATTCGCTCTCCAAAGCACCTAAGCCCTAAGATCTTAAGTCTTAAGTCTAAGTGAGTCGTTCTCTCTCACGAGTGAACTCTCACGAGTTCAGTTTTCAGAAATCAGCTTTCAACACAGGCCTTTCAACCTCCCCTACGACAGCACAAATGGGCTGAAATCGTGATAACATTATGTGCTTGTCTGTACCGACAGTTTTGTAAATGTACATTGCTTCATTTCGCGCAAGGTGGGTAAATTACGTTTTGAAGTCAGCTTCGTTCTTTTCTTTCAACCTTTCTTCGTATCAAAAATCAGCTTTCAACACAGGCCTTTCAACCTTCCCTGCGGCAACCCAAATGGGCTGAAATCTCAATATTTCGTGTTTTGAAGTCAACTTCGGTCCCAAACCACGATTAGCATTATCATGAGAAACATGGATTCCCTGTGGAAATGCACTATCAACACGAGCTACAAGAACCAGAATTGACTGAACATCTTTCGTTCGGCCATTTCAGGTGTTGAGTCTATGTCCTCCCAAACGATCACATATCTCATATCTCGCTATATATCACATATCGAAGCTTGTCGTGGCTTCGGAACGAAGTTGAGTTCAACACACAAAGTGTTAACAATAAAAGTGTCGGCCCACAAGTTGACTTCAAAACACGAAATATTGAAGTAAAGACTTCAGCCAATTTCTCACAGTGCAGGTGGAAAGGCCAGCGTTGGAAAGGTCATGATGAGAAACATGGATTCCCTGTGGAAATCCACTATCAACGCGAGCGACAAGAACAAAAATTGACTGAACATCTTTCGTTCGGCCATTTCAGGTGTTGAAGTCTATGTCATCATGAGAAACATGGATCGCCCGGCATCTTTTCTTTCAACCTTTCTTCGTATAAGTTAAATAAGTTATTTTTATTCGATGAAATGTAGAAAGAAAAGATGGCCAGCGATCCATGTTTCTCGCTTCCCGCTGCAAATATGGTGGATTGAACACAACCTTTCTTCGTATAAAAAATCAGCTTCCAACACAGGCCTTCGGAATTAGACAAGAAAGAGCAAAGGCGTAACCGTATAGGAGTTTCATTCTTTTATTTTCACGTACCATCTTGTGACATGTCTTCCAATGTGACTGAGAACCTTTGGAATTAGACAAAAGGGACAAAAGGCGTAACCGTATAGGTCCCCCCCCCCTTACTCCTGTTGTAGGGCATTTACTGCTATATCATTGAACACAAAAAGTAGGAAGCACAACCACGATAACAGTTCTTCGCGTCAGATCCATTCAAGGCTTTTTTAATGACAAAGAGGTGTGCCTATATAGGCAAGTATTGCTTATATACAGTAGTGAAGATATAGGCAAGTATTGCTTATATACAATAGTGAAGATAAACAGTATGCATGTCTTCCAATGTGACTGAGAACCTTCGGAATTGTTGACGAGTCATGGATATCTGCATAGTTAACTTCACACGATACATCGGATTCTACCCTAGGTGTATTCAACAGATTATCAAAATGATTGCGACAACCCAAATGGGCTGACACCTTTATTGTTAATGCTTCGTGTTTTTAGGTCAACTTCGTTGTCAAACCACGACAAGCTTCATTACTTCAAAACACGAATTATTAAGATTTCAGCCCATTTGGGTTGACGTAGAGGAGGTTGAATGGCCTGTGTTGAAAGCTGATTTCTGAAAACTGGAGTTTTGGGTTGTCGCAATCGTTTTGATAATCTGTTGAATACACCTAGGGTAGAATCCGATGTATCGTGTGAAGTTAACTATGCAGACGTCCATGACTCGTCAACAACAGTGAGCGAAAATGATGTTTCTATCGTAATCAAAAAATCCATTCTGGAAAATTAGCCGACCAGTATGGTGTAACCGCGGAACATTTCAAATCTATCTTCAATAACTGTTTCATCAAATGGCTTAAAGATTTCTTCACTTTTCTGGGGGTGGGACCTATACGGTTACGCCTTACCTCGCTTTTGTCTAATTCCAAAGTTTCTCAGTCACATTGGAAAACATGTAACAAGGTGGTACGAGATAATAAAAGAATAAAACTCGTTCCCAGCCTACATAGGCACACCTCTTAAAACCTTGAATGGATCTGACGCGAAGAACTGTTATCGTGGTGTGCTTCCTACTTTTTGTGTTCAATGATATAACGGTGGGACCTATACAGTTACGCCTTTCCTCCTCTTTTTTGTCTAACTCCAAAGGCCTGAGGCCTGAGGCACCATATTCATCCAGAGACATTGTAAGACGCAATGTAAGAGCGAAAACCAATGAGAGAGCAGTAAAGGCAATGACGTAATGGCGAATTTTGTTCACGCGAACGAATTCGCCGAAGTGGGACCATGTTCATACGTTGCGGATAGCTATCGTTCCGGAATGAAAACGTTCCGGTTCTTTCCTGTCCACACGTAATGTGCCGTTTCGGAATGATGTGTTCCCACTGAAAATCATTTCGTCTCATTAACACCATGCCAGTCATAGTAATTTCATTTTTTTTGTCAAAATGACGAATATGTTCGAATCAGTGTGGGAATGAGACGGAAAATGTTCGAGTCTGCGTGATTTTGTGTAAAAATATGGAATGAGCGTGCCGTTTTTTCAACTGAGTTAATTTTAAAGCATAAATGAGTATGAAAATAAAGTGTTGTAAATTTGCGAGCAAAACACCGATTTTTGTGCACACGAGCACAAATCCGGCAGAAAATGTTCGAATCTGTATGATTTTGTGTGATAAGATGGAATGGGCGTGCCCTTTTTTCAACTGAGTTAATTTAAAGCATAAAATAGGATGAAAATGAAGTGTTGTAAATTTGAGAGCAAAACACCGATTTTAGTGCACACGTACACAAATCCGGCAGTAATTGTTCGAATCTGTATGATCTTGTGTAAATAGATAGAATGGGCGTGCCCTTTTTTCAACTGAGTTAATTTGAAGCATAAATGAGTATGAAGATGTGAATTTGCGAGCAAAACACTGATTTGTGTGCACATGCGACCAAATCCGGCAGAAAACGAGTTGATTGATAATCTGGCAGAAAATGTTCGAATCTGTATGATTTTGTGTAAATAGATAGAATGGGCGTGAGTTAATTTAAAGCATAAATGAGTATGAAAATGCGTATTTGCGAGCAAAACACCAATAAGTGCACACATGCGAGCAAGTATTGAGAAATCTAAGTTCATTTCAATGCTGCGAACCAATACAGAGAGCCATTCATACAAAATCCAGCTTTTTTAAGTCTGAAGGTCAAGTTTTAGTCTAAAGGTCCTTATGGATAGGTTTTTTCAAACATATTAGAGGTACAGATTACCCCACACTAGACAGTATGGAAGCCATCTCCGTATTTAACTTTGCACGGAACGATTTCCCAAAAAGGGAAGAAGAGTGACGTAACAAGTGGAACGAACTGTCAATATATAAGCTGTAATTGCTTATATGTTCATGACAAATAAGCAATATAAAATTGTAAATAAATTTTAATTGAGGTTTGAGAACGAGGTTTGAGATCAAGCTGAATAGTAAGGATATCTGCCGATTTAGGTTGTCGCAGTGAAGGTTGACATCATTAAATTAGACCCTAATGTGACGTGTAATGTAATATAACGTCATTAAATAACGGCCTTACTTTTCAACAACAGTGGCGCCGGACGAAAGATATGTTACCATCCCGCGTTATTGAACAAGCTTGTCGACGATTTAAAACGATTAAGAAAAACATTCAGGAATATGTGGAAATAGGAGAGAATCGAAGCATAGGCCCCATAAAAACGGATGTGCAATAGAAGTTATTGCTCATGGGCTTGTCCGAGCGATATATTGCGACGGGAGTTGCAAAAGTGCGGTGAAAAGGTGCGAGAAGAAGTAAATAACAGGTACAGTCTAAGCATTAATATTGCCGGTTTAGCTTACCTATAAATCAATGTAGTTGGAAAGGGCATGCTTCGTTCAATGCTTTTTGCACAGATTTTATACCGACTTGAACATTTTCGTCCTCATGATAAATTCAATCCTAGTTTATGATTTGGTGGAGAATATATTAAGATAGGGGTGCTGGTAAAAGCTAAGGGAGAGAATATGCCGCTACTTACAAGCTTACAAGTTTACCTGCCACGCCCCTTTTGAAACAGCAGACTACAGAACTTATCTTACTCCCTTCCCAACTTCCATCACACATTGTAAATAATTATGACCGCCAGTATCACCTTTTTTCTCGTAGTACACGGTCAGCGCACCCTGTGCCAGTTCAGCACGAACATCACGTTGAAGAACAATTTATAGTTGAGTAAGTACAGCACATCAATATTTTTTTTTTTGTTGCTTAATCTCAACTTATTGAAATGACGGCCGGTATATTGAAAATCTTATCCTGTATATATATTCATTAAATATCTTTTTTCTTGTAGTGCACGGCCAGCGCACTCTGTGCCAGTTCAGCAAGATTATCACGTTGAAGAACATTCTATAGTGGAGTAAGTACAGCACACCAATCTTTCTTTTTTGCTTAATCTCAACTTACTGAAATATGACGGCCAGTATCACCTTTCTTCTTTCACGTTGAAGAACAATTTATAGTTGAGTAAATACAACACATCAGTCTTTTTTTTTGCTTAATCTCAAGGTACAGTCTAGGCATTAACATTGCTGATTCAACTTACATTTAAATTAGTTTAGTTGGAAAGGGTATTTCAATGCTTTTTAAATATGTCAAACTCGTGCGATTGAAATGAATGTGTTGGTTCCACAAGCGTTTGGAAACTGCATTCCCACATAAAGGCCGAAAACTGAACTCGTGGGAGTCCACTTGTCGGTTAGATCCGGATTATCAATTTTTTTCATCCGGTATCCCTTTGTGTTCTTGCATGCCACATCGCGATCAGCCCACATTTTTGATATCAACTCCTGCAAATCGAGTGTTTGCTGGGTAAGTCCAGCTTATAAAGTCTTTTTGCTTATTGTTAGTAAGTATCACTTTGTTTTCTTGCAGGCTCAGGAGAAAAGAAAAAGTTTTGCTGAGTACGACTAGCTTGTCAAACCTTTTTACTGCAATTATCGGCCTTTATCATTCTTAGTTGGTTGTGATAATCAGCCAGGTGTCCTCTTGTTTTCTTGCAGGCCACATCAACCCACATTTTTGACATCAACCTTCGCAAATCAAGAGTTTGCTGGGTAAGTCCGACTTGTCAAACCTTTTTGCTTATTGTATCATTACAGTATCATTCTTTGTTAATTGAATAATCAGTCAGTATCCCATTGCTTTCTTGCAGGCCACATGGCGATGCACCCACATTTTTGACATCAGCGCCCGCAAATCAAGAATTTGCTAGGTAAGTCCGGCTTATCAAACCTTTTTGCTGCAATTATCGCCCAGTTTCACCTCGTTTTCTTGCACGCTACATCCCGGTCCGACCCTGCAACAAGTATTGCATACCACAATCTTCTGCTTATATTTTACTTACGGTTGTCGCCATTTCCTGGCGCTGCTAACCCTGATTGATTCTAGAATGGGCAAATACATGGTTAATTTCTTCCAATTCATTGGCTAAACATTTAATAAATTCAACGTCCCGACAATTCGTCTTCTTCATCGTAGTTCTTCACCAATAAATGGCACGCCAAAATGACATCAATTTAAATTAGAAACATTACCTAAAAATCTTGGAATTAAACTTATTTTACACTGTTTTTTGCTTCATTTTAGGCCGCAGCTGAGAAAATCAACCAGGCATCGAATAAGGCCACAGAACTTCACGTAAGTACATCGTAGTTCGTTTCTTTATCTGAGGTAGTTGGGCATCTCAAATGTACCTAGGAATCTGTAACTTGTAATTTGAAAATTTTCATTTTTGTTTTAGGCCCACCCCCAGCTTGGTGGATATTGTGTAGGTGATTGTTTCTTTTCGGTTCCTGCTTCGATTTCATTGATCACTACCAACTAATTTTTTTTCATATTCTTTACAATAGGAAGAATCGGGCGAGAAAATACACAGAAACACCTCCTGCTCCTAAGCGAATAAGAAGAAGTCCTGTTAAGTTCACACCTTCGTAGATTGTAAAATATAACGTGAAACTTACAGTATTGTTACAGTATTTTGTTTACCTGTTTACACCCCAGCGTTTGCTGCTATATGGACTATACCTTCACTATTGTATCTAACCAATATTTGCCTATTGTATATAAGCAATATTTGCCTATATCTTTAATATTTGACTATATGTTCAGAATTGTATATAGGCAATATTTGCCTATATCTACACTATTGTATATAAGGAATATTTGCCTATATCTTCACTATTATATATACTGTTATTTCCACTGTGCAGATACCACACTCATTTGCCGGTGATGTGTTTGTGAATAATAAGTCGTGGAAGTGTTTGGTGAATAACATGGACCGGCTGCCATCTTTTGAAGTCAACTTCAAAGTTAACTACAACAGGAGTGGGGTTGGGACCTATACGGTTACGCCTTTCCTCCCTAAATTACGTTTTGAAGTCAGCTTCGTTCTCAAACCAATACAAGCCTCATCATGAGAAAATGTTCGAATCTGTATGATTTTGTGTGAAAAGATGGAATGGGCGTGCCCTTTTTTCAACTGAGTTAATTTAAAGCATAAAATAGGATGAAAATGAAGTGTTGTAAATTTGAGAGCAAAACACCGATTTTTGTGCACACGTACACAAATCCGGCAGAAATTGTTCGAATCTGTATGATCTTGTGTAAATAGATAGAATGGGCGTGCCCTTTTTTCAACTGAGTTAATTTGAAGCATAAATGAGTATGAAGATGTGAATTTGCGAGCAAAACACTGATTTGTGTGCACATGCGACCAAATCCGGCAGAAAACGAGTTGATTGATAATCTGGCAGAAAATGTTCGAATCTGTATGATTTTGTGTAAATAGATAGAATGGGCGTGAGTTAATTTAAAGCATAAATGAGTATGAAAATGCGTATTTGCGAGCAAAACACCAATAAGTGCACACATGCGAGCAAGTATTGAGATGTCTAAGTTCATTTCAATGCTGCGAACCAATACAGAGAGCCATTCATACAAAATCCAGCTTTTTTAAGTCTGAAGGTCAAGTTTTAGTCTAAAGGTCCTTATGGATAGGTTTTTTCAAACATATTAGAGGTACAGATTACCCCACACTAGACAGTATGGAAGCCATCTCCGTATTTAACTTTGCACGGAACGATTTCCCAAAAAAGGGAAGAAGAGTGACGTAACAAGTGGAACGAACTGTCAATATATAAGCTGTAATTGCTTATATGTTCATGACAAATAAGCAATATAAAATTGTAAATAAATTTTAATTGAGGTTTGAGAACGAGGTTTGAGATCAAGCTGAATAGTAAGGATATCTGCCGATTTAGGTTGTCGCAGTGAAGGTTGACATCATTAAATTAGACCCCAATGTGACGTGTAATGTAATATAACGTCATTAAATAACGGCCTCACTTTTCAACAACAGTGGCGCCGGACGAAAGATATGTTACCATCCCGCGTTATTGAACAAGCTTGTCGACGATTTAAAACGATTAAGAAAAACATTCAGGAATATGTGGAAATAGGAGAGAATCGAAGCATAGGGCTTATTCACGTTAGGCCCCATAAAAACGGATGTGCAATAGAAGTTATTGCTCATGGGCTTGTCCGAGCGATATATTGCGACGAAGGTGCGAGAAGAAGTAAATAACAGGTACAGTCTAAGCATTAATATTGCCGGTTTAACTTACCTATAAATCAATGTAGTTGGAAAGGGCATGCTTCGTTCAATGCTTTTTGCACAGATTTTATACCGACTTGAACATTTTCGTCCTCATGATAAATTCAATCCTAGTTTATGATTTGGTGGAGAATATATTAAGATAGGGGTGCTGGTAAAAGCTAAGGGAGAGAATATGCCGCTACTTACAAGCTTACAAGTTTACCTGCCACGCCCCTTTTGAAACAGCAGACTACAGAACTTATCTTACTCCCTTCCCAACTTCCATCACACATTGTAAATAATTATGACCGCCAGTATCACCTTTTTTCTCGTAGTACACGGTCAGCGCACCCTGTGCCAGTTCAGCAAGATTATCACGTTGAAGAACATTCTATAGTGGAGTAAGTACAGCACACCAATCTTTCTTTTTTGCTTAATCTCAACTTACTGAAATATGACGGCCAGTATCACCTTTCTTCTTTCACGTTGAAGAACAATTTATAGTTGAGTAAATACAACACATCAGTCTTTTTTTTTGCTTAATCTCAAGGTACAGTCTAGGCATTAACATTGCTGATTCAACTTACATTTAAATTAGTTTAGTTGGAAAGGGTATTTCAATGCTTTTTAAATATGTCAAACTCGTGCGATTGAAATAAATGTGTTGGTTCCACAAGCGTTTGGAAACTGCATTCCCACATAAAGGCCGAAAACTGAACTCGTGGGAGTCCACTTGTCGGTTAGATCCGGATTATCAATTTTTTTCATCCCGTATCCCTTTGTGTTCTTGCATGCCACATCGCGGTCAGCCCACATTTTTGATATCAACTCCTGCAAATCGAGTGTTTGCTGGGTAAGTCCAGCTTATAAAGTCTTTTTGCTTATTGTTAGTAAGTATCACTTTGTTTTCTTGCAGGCTCAGGAGAAAAGAAAAAGTTTTGCTGAGTACGACTAGCTTGTCAAACCTTTTTACTGCAATTATCGGCCTTTATCATTCTTAGTTGGTTGTGATAATCAGCCAGGTGTCCTCTTGTTTTCTTGCAGGCCACATCAACCCACATTTTTGACATCAACCTTCGCAAATCAAGAGTTTGCTGGGTAAGTCCGACTTGTCAAACCTTTTTGCTTATTGTATCATTACAGTATCATTCTTTGTTAATTGAATAATCAGTCAGTATCCCATTGCTTTCTTGCAGGCCACATGGCGATGCACCCACATTTTTGACATCAGCGCCCGCAAATCAAGAATTTGCTAGGTAAGTCCGGCTTATCAAACCTTTTTGCTGCAATTATCGCCCAGTTTCACCTCGTTTTCTTGCACGCTACATCCCGGTCCGGCCCTGCAACAAGTATTGCATACCACAATCTTCTGCTTATATTTTACTTACGGTTGTCGCCATTTCCTGGCGCTGCTAACCCTGATTGATTCTAGAATGGGCAAATACATGGTTAATTTCTTCCAATTCATTGGCTAAACATTTAATAAATTCAACGTCCCGACAATTCGTCTTCTTCATCGTAGTTCTTTACCAATAAATGGCACGCCAAAATGACATCAATTTAAATTAGAAACATTACTTAAAAATCTTGGAATTAAACTTATTTTACACCGTTTTTTGCTTCGTTTTAGGCCGCAGCTGAGAAAATCAACCAGGCATCGAATAAGGCCACAGAACTTCACGTAAGTACATCGTAGTTCGTTTCTTTATCTGAGGTAGTTGGGCATCTCAAATGTACCTAGGAATCTGTAACTTGTAATTTGAAAATTTTCATTTTGTTTTAGGCCCACCCCCAGCTTGGTTGATATTGTGTAGGTGATTGTTTCTTTTCGGTTCCTGCTTCAATTTCATTGATCACTACCAACTAATTTTTTTTCATATTCTTTACAATAGGAAGAATCGGGCGAGAAAATACACAGAAACACCTCCTGCTCCTAAGCGAATAAGAAGAAGTCCTGTTAAGTTCACACCTTCGTAGATTGTAAAATATAACGTGAAACTTACAGTATTGTTACAGTATTTTGTTTACCTGTTTACACCCCAGCGTTTGCTGCTATATGGACTATACCTTCACTATTGTATCTAACCAATATTTGCCTATTGTATATAAGCAATATTTGCCTATATCTTTAATATTTGACTATATGTTCAGAATTGTATATAGGCAATATTTGCCTATATCTACACTATTGTATATAAGGAATATTTGCCTATATCTTCACTATTATATATACTGTTATTTCCACTGTGCAGATACCACACTCATTTGCCGGTGATGTGTTTGTGAATAATAAGTCGTGGAAGTGTTTGGTGAATAACATGGACCGGCTGCCATCTTTTGAAGTCAACTTCAAAGTTAACTACAACAGGAGTGGGGTTGGGACCTATACGGTTACGCCTTTCCTCCCTAAATTAAGTTTTGAAGTCAGCTTCGTTCTCAAACCACTACAAGCCTCATCATGAGAAACATGGATCCAGCGCAGGCCTTTCAACCTCCACTCCAACAATCTAAATCGGCTGACATCTTTGCTTTTAATATTTCGTGTAGTGAAGTCAACTTCCTTCCCAAACCGCAACAAGCCTCATCATGAGAAACATGAATCGCAAGCCATCTTTTACATTGCTTCATTTCGCGCAAGGTGGGTAAATTACGTTCTCAAACCAACCTCCCCTACGGCAACCCAACTCGGCTGAAATCTTTTCGTGTTTTGAAGTCAACTTCGTTCCCAAACCACGACAAGCCTCATCACGAGAAATATGGACCACCGGCCATCTTTTCTTTCAACATTTCCTGGTATACAAATGAGTTTCCAATGCAGCTCTGTCAACCTCCACTGCGACAACCTAAATTGGCTGACGTTAATGTTTCGTGTTTTGACGTCAACTTCGTCTCCAAACCACGACAAGCCTCATCAAAAGAAACACGGATAGCCTGGCATCTTTTTTTTGAATGTTTCCTCGTATAAAGAAGCAGCTTCCAACGCTGGCCTTTCCACCTGCATTGCGACAACATTTACTTAATATTCCGTGTTTTGAAGTAAACTTCGGTCCCAAACCACGACTACCTCATCATGAGAAACATGGATCCCTTGGCGTCTTTTCTTTCAATGTTTCCTTGCATAAAAAATCAGCTTCCAACGCTGGCCTTTCAATTTCCACTGCGACAACCCAAATGGGCTGACATCTTTACTGGTATTATTTTGTGTTTTGAAGTGAACTTCGTTCCCAAACCACGACAAGCTTCATCATGAGAAACATGAATCGCAATCGCAATCGATAACGCAATTTTAAGCTTCTTTCTTCATATTATAGACAGTTTCCCTGCATACGATTCGCTCTCCAAAGCACCTAAGCCCTAAGATCCTAAGTCTTAAGTCTAAGTGAGTCGTTCTCTCTCACGAGTTCAGTTTTCAGAAATCAGCTTTCAACACAGGCCTTTCAACCTCCCCTACGACAACCCAAATGGGCTGAAATCTTAATATTTCGTGTTTTGAAGTCAACTTTGTTCTCAAACCACGACAAGCCTCATCATGAGAAACATGGATCGACGTAAAAGATTGCATGAATTTGTGATACATAAGCGATGCACCGCATTCTCTGCTTGTCTGTGCCATATGTCTCATAATGAAGCTTGTCGTGGTTTGACAACGAAGTTGACTTCAAAACGCGTTGAAGTCATTTTTAATCGATGAAATGTAGATAGAAAAGATGGCCGGCGATCTATGTTTCTCGCTTCCCGCTGGAGGAAAATGGTGCATTGAACACAACGGATTCAAAAATATCTTCGTATCAAAAATCAGCTTCCAACACAGGCCTTCGGAATTAGACAAGAAAGAGGGAAGGCGTAAGCGTATAGGAGTTTCATTCTTTTATTTTCTCGTAAAACCTTGTGACATGTCTTCCAATGTGACCTTTGGAATTAGACAAAAGGGACAAGCCGTAACCGTATAGGTCCCCCCACCTCACTCCTGTTGTAGGGCATCTACTCCCATATCATTGAACACAAAAAGTAGGAAGCACAACCACGATAACAGTTCGTTCACAGTCCGCCCCCCCCTCAATAACTTTTCATAGGGTTGTTCAAATTGAATCAAACTTGGCACACTTATAGTACGTTATAAAAGGAACAAAATGGCAGCAATAAATATTTGCTTGCGTCAGCACATTTTCTGTGACGTCATCAGAAGCTTGAAATTTGTTAAAAATGACACTATCTGCTTAAAATTTAATTACTTTTGTTCCAGATCGAACTTTTGCATTCTGTTTGAAGTTTTTGAAAGCTAAATAAAAGTTATTCAACATATTTTCCGGTTTTTACGTGGATCGCATAAAAAATTGCCAAAAATTGCCCGAAAATCGATTTTTTTCCGATTTTCGGGTAAAATCCGGCAAAATCGGGAAATCGGATTAATCACGTGTCCAAATTATGCAAAATGATTCTTCTTAATAAAACAAAGTTGTGTTGCAAGTTTCAAGTTCTAAGGATAATCCTAACAGGAGTTATTAAATACCCTCTAGCTCCTACTTTCATGGCGAAGAAATCGGCAGACCAACCATTTGCTGCAATGACATTCACTAAGGATGAATATTTTGTTGTTTTGGTGGAATGCGAACTATCCATATTTTCCTCGCATGGACATGTTAGTTCTATAAGTATTACTCTTTCATGGCAGTTGGAAAATATAATTGAATGGAAAAGGTTTACAATACAGCAAGCTGCACTGAAGTATCTTGTCTACAGGGACGGTGGTTGTCAAAACTGGGATTAGGCACCCAGAAGAAGGTGCTGAATACACTTTCTTGCTTCTTACAAGCATGAGTACTGTCCAACTTGGACCTAAAACTATTCTTTAAGAAAATCGTAAAGAGAAAAAACAATCCTTCTATCACAAACAATACGAGACAAGACAGAGCTAACAACATAAACGAAGTGGTTACAGATCGGACACAAATAGAAAAAATGTATATGTCAAAAATATAGTAATATCAAAAAGAATTAAATAAAACCCTCCTGTGCGCCAGAACTTGTGACTCTGGCTGTAGCTTGCCACATATGTTACAGGGCCCCAACACTCAGCCTTACACAGGAGGTTGTCACGACAGGACCAGCCTGTCGATATTTTGACTAAGGACAGCAGGGTTGTCAAGCCTGAAGGCCAAGTTAGTAAACTTGGGCACCTTACTGAACTGGGGTAAAATGTGGGGTCGTTACACCCAAAGACAAGCTAAAAGCAAACCCCCTTGCTAAGCTTCTTATAAGTTACCAGAGAAGAGTGAGCTGAACTCTTTACCCTCTGGGTATTAACGGTAAACTGGCTTGTATGAACCAGCTGGGGTAATACAAAACCGCTCGGATTTACATTTTCCTCCCCCATGACCCTGGTAGTACAGGTTTAAAGCAACAGCGAAGGTATTTTAAAGAGAGGAAAAAAAAGAAACAAAAAAAAAACAAAAAAAAAACTAGCAGCAGGTATAAAAGAAAACATATGATGTAGTGCTGTTGAGCGTTCTTGGATCATTTTTGATCATTTTTTTTTGCTTATTGCCTTATCATTGCAGAGGTACCAAGAGTTTGTGGTCCGATCTTTGATATGGGCCCAATAGTGGCCTGCATTCAATGTTCCAGAGTGATTTATCACAGCTACCAAGATATCGGGATATTGAGATAAGGATTAGAAGAGGAAAAACTTTCAACAAATTTATTGTCCTTAACCAGATGTTCTCCATCTCTTGCAAACCTTTTCAGGTGCAAGGTTAAAACTTCGCTACTCCTCGTAATCCTTGTTTCCCTAGTGGTCTCTTGGTGCAGGGAACATTGTAGGCAAAACCATTTATTTTCATTCTCCAGATTTTCAGAATCTAAAAATATACTAACTGACAATTGTACGCTGGAAGACGGTGACAGTGTTAGGATGTCCTGATTTTCAACAGTAACTGAAGAACAGAGACAGGTGTTACAGCTAACTCACACCGATACTTCTGTCGAGATGTTCTGAGCTGGAGAATGAAAATACATCTGGTCCTAATGAGGTAATTGCAATATCACCAGGAAAAGAATAGGTCGGATTCGACTTTCCAATCAGAGGCAAGATGTAAAATGGCTGTTGGCAAACTTTTCCTTTTGGCAGGTGCCTGGCCAGATTTTACAAATATCTGTTTGGTGATACGCTTTAGTGGGTTGCTGGAATATCTGAAATGAAGGCATTTATTGACTCCACCAGAGTTTTTAACACAGTATCATGTCGGAAGGTAAACCTTCCTTATGTCAAAGATATTATACATGCGCCTAGAACATGGGATGCCGTGCAGACTACTTTACAGCATAAATGACAGTTAGCTTCTGTGGTAATGTGCCAGCGTTTCAAGTTAGATGGGGATGGTAAAACATCGAACGTAGAAGCTAGGCAGAAAGAAAGTAAATTTGGAGGCATGGCAAGGATGGAGCTCCACGAGAGGTCTTGCTGTACGTATTTCTCCCATCTTATCCATTGACCTTGTACTTCTGGCTGGATTGCTTTAGACTTGGATAATTCATCGTCGATTTGTTTGGACGTGTCACTGACCAGCTTTCTATATGCACGGCACTGCTTTGTTGCGGGTACTGCAGGGTGTTTAATACTGCCAAGTACGCTTTTCCTAAATTGAGTGTGACCCTTGATTTTTTTAAAGTGGAGTTCTGCTTCAGCTGTTTGAGCTGCAAACACAGCTTTCCATGATCCTGAACTCAACACAGGTGCGTTTTGGGACACCAAAGGATCTCGCGAATCTCGCAAAAGCAAATGGCCGCTAATTTTAGAGGCTTTTAAAATATTAGTCAGACTTTTTATTGGTAGTGGACAAGGTGAATTTCATGAGTAAAAGCATCTGTTCGATGTACAGTTGTGAAGTTTCAGCCACTTTCTGATATAAGTGGAAACCTTTTATTCTAACTTACTAGCTGCGCTCATGGATACTTCGTAAATTAGAAGGGACCATTGTATTCTTGGGGTCAGCAGGTGTTGTAATATCCGCAGTTTTTGCGTGCCCTTGAAAAAAGATTTGTCTATGACACGAAGGCCGTCTAATACTTTTTTGTGCAATTCGTCAATTGCCTTCCTATCAGAGATTGAGCCATCCATCAGGTGACCTAAAAATTTGACAGGCATAGAATGAATTAATGGGATGTAGGGAGAAAATTCAGTTGGTTCTGGGTTTAGTAACATAAAATGGTGTACAATTCATGGATTTCCCTTTAACTATGACGAGGCTAAGGGATTTTTCCGCTCTGAATTCCATGCTTGCCCACTCGAGTGCCTTGGCACAACGTGTAAGAAGTGACCGAGTTACAGAAACAGTTGGCGACTTCAGGCTCATATCATCCATGAAGGCTCTGATAAGAGGTAGTGAAATTTTGTTTGACGTAACAAAGCCTGAAACAGTTGTAACAAGTGTATATTCTATGATGACATTGATTCCTGCCAGAAAGAGGATAATTGAAAGCGTGCACCCCTGAAAAATGCCTTTAAGGTGTTACTGCCAACTACTTCGGGCTTTTTGTGAGAAGGACTTGCTATATATACCAGAATAGTAAGATTTGATAAGTGATATCAAGCACGGAGGTACTCCATATTGATGAAGAGCGAAGAAAATAAGGCGATGAGGAATAGAGGGATATGCGTTCGCAATGTCTAACCAAATAGTTAGACAAGGTCTAGTTTGTTAGCACGGGCATCTTTGAGAGCTGACCACACCATGGACATATGTTCCCAACAGCCTGGGACCTTTTGCATGCAACCTTTTTGAATTGAATTATTAACAAATTTATTATTACAATTATATGAGCTTCTAGACGTCTTGATACAAGACTGAAAAAAAGTTTCCCTTCTACATTTAAAAGTGCAATAGGACGGAAATCCTTTATTGGAAACATTTAAATTCTTTTATAATTTTTCCCTTTTTCGTTTTGACCCAAGGTGGAGTGGGCATATTTTGTTTACATTTTTTTGTCTGGTATTTAATTGATGAATATATTTTAAAAGAGCTCTTTGGTCAAAATACAAGCGGAAAGAGTGACAAGCAAGAAAAATGGCTTACACGAAAACCTTTGAATTCACCGCTGCAGTGCGTGGGTACCACTACTATTAAAGATTTTGGATACCACAACCTGCACAACATCTCAACTGTTCATACGAATCAGATAACCCGTTCGATCAGTTTGCAATAAAAATATGCGAAGCAGGTTGTGAAACTTCGATTGGTCACTTAGCAAGAGAGATAACGAGGGCCACTAATTTTTTTAGTGACAGGGGAGCTGTTGTAAATGTAATTCTTACTAAAGAACATTATCGACGATCACTGATCGTACAGGGGGGTCTTGAAATACCCTGTGTAATAAAGGTTTCAATCCCAGGAACTTGTTTAAATTTATTGCTGATGGAGCGTTACAAGGAACTAATAGCAAAAAGTTACACTGAACCGAAAAAGGAAGAAATAATAGGTTCTTATTTACGACAAAAACCTTTATTACAAACCCCGGATCTAGAAAAAGAACCAAGGAGAGCGAACAAAAAACAAACTACGGAAAACAAGAGCGAAGCGAAAAGCAAAGACATGCGAATGTTTTTTACCCCAGTTACTGCGAATAACAGTAAATCATATGACGATGAGTCATACCAACTCCGAAGATTGCGAAGAAATTATAATCATAAACTAAGAATATTATATAGTATTTTTTTTGTGATAAAATAATTACAACATTCATATCCTTTGTTTTATATTGTTTTTTAATACTTCATTATCGGTCTGCGAAAGTTTTTTCCCGTAAAAAATTTCCAAATTGTTCGTCCACAAAAGTTTTTTTCTGCGAAATGCAAAATTTTCGCGGTTCTTCCAACCCGCGAAAGTTTCTTCCTTTAAATTACTTATTTCGAATTCGCAGAGGGTTAGATACAAATGAAATGAGTTTTCTGTTTGGTGTCAGTCAGTCTCAAGTCAGCCATATATTTATAACACATGTTAATTTGTTATGTAAATGTTTTCAACCTTTATTGGAATGGGCAACAAGTGCAATGGTGAAAACAAATTTATGCCCAGATTGAATCAATACAAGAAAACGAAATGTTTACATTAACCGACCCGCCTAAAAACAAATCAGTTGTTGGTGGTCGATAGGTGTACCACATTAAAGGAGATCCGAACAATCCAACCTACAAAGCCAGATACGTTGCAAAGGGTTATAGCCAAATTCAAGGAATTGATTATACTGAAACATCTTCACCAACCGCTTGCATGGAATCAGTAAGAACTCTGATGCAGATTGCTGTACAGAATGACCTGATACTCCACCAGACGGATGTGAAAAGCGCCTACCTCCATGCTCCAATTGATGAAGATGTATACGTTGAACAACCGATTGGATATGCAGTTCCAGGCAAGGTGTGAAAGTTGAACAAGTCGCTCTACGCTCTCAAGCAAAGCGGAAGGAACTGGCAAAAACTTTTGAGAAAGTACCTTCTTGAACAGAACTTTTCCCAATCAACAGCCAACCCATGTCTCTACTTCAAATGTAATGGAGAAGAGACCGCCATAATAATCATATGGGCCGATGACATTATCTTGGCAGCCAATTCAACGCAGACAATGAACGACATAAAAAAGTCGCTCTCATCGAAATTCAACATGAAAGATCTTAGAAAATTGTCCACATTCCTTTGTATCGAATTTGAGCAACACGAAGGATACATCACCATGTCTCAAAGCTGTTACCTCGAAAATTTTCTCAAATCTTTCGGAATGCACGAATGCATACCAAGTTCAACACCCTGTGAGCAGAACCTCAACGCCTACACAGGAGCGAAAGAGAATAGGAGTAACTACATCGAAATGCAGATAAAAATAGTCTTTTAAGACGGAAAGTTTAATGAAAAAAAAAAGGTTACTCCCCAAAGAATAAGAAGCCGCTAGAGAACTTCTCCATTCTCCCCTTTACAGGGATAATCAGAAAGCTAATGGACTGTACTGAAACAAACACCTATGAATGTGGAAACATGAGAATTGGTGAAATTCACTCATGAGTAAGCATCCCCTGCCTCCTGCAAGACACCAGCCACATTCATTGATACTGTCCGCGAAAACCGATAACTTTTGTTAAACTTTGGAAAAAGAAAAGTCGACAGCTGCAAATCGTATCGTTGTTGCTTTTACCTACTGACACAGAGCCCAGGGCTAAGAGAGGTAGACTTGGAACCCAGCCCTTAGAGAGGTTGTGACAAAGAATGAAAAGCAGCAAACCTGGACCCACACGTCGAAGATACCAAATTGTACCGTCAAATGGTAGGAAGTCTGATCTACGCTATGACATGCACACGACCAGATCTCGCTTTTGTTGTCACAAAGCTGTCGCAACATCTTTCACGTCCTGAAGCTGCCGATTGGGCAATGCTGAAACACGTCTTGACCTTCGAAAAATCACTGGAGAACCTGTGACTCCAAACTTACTGCGACGACGGTCGAACCCCTTCATTGTATATGACTTTTATAATACGCTTGAAAAGGTAATAGCAATAAATTAAGTAGCAGCGTTTCCATATAATATATATTGTCAGTCCTCCATTAAATTCAATTTATTTGTTAGATATATGAAGAATATTCTGATCTCGATGCGAAGAGTCTGGCTTTCCAACCAATCTGTCAAAAGGAAAAGTAGTTTGTGAAAAGGTGATATTGCAATATCATTGTCTAAGTAATATATTCCCGTGTTTTTAGGTCAATTGCCAAACATAATTTTATTCCCTCTGGATTTTGTAGGGAAAGCGTGCACTCAAACGGCGACCAGGAGCTGGACGGGAAAATATAACAGTACTCGGCGTATGTAGTGCTGCTGGTTGCGTTCTAGACCCTTTAGTTATATTTAAAGGAAAAAATATGCAATCAAACTGGTATGGAGACGAAGCGCTTCCGAATATATTTTACGGAAAATCAGAAAGCGGTAAGGCTTTCGGAATCATCAGGCTAATAATTAACATTTATTAACAACGGAAAAAAATTATATATATATATTTACTATGCATTCTAGGCTGGATGGACACGAAAGTGTTTGCAGATTGGTTTTGATTATTTGCCGATAAAGTTAAGGAGAGGCCCCTTTTACTTTTATTTGATGGGCACATGACGCATATTTCAATACCGGTGATTCAAAGAGCTTTGGAGGACAATATTATCACTGTAAAGTTTCCTCCTCACGTTACGGATGTTCTGCAACCACTTGATGTAGCGTGCTTCGGGCTTCTTAAGCGTTGTTGGGAAACGTTGCTTCAAGAGCGCGTTAACAAGTTTAGTGCTAAATGTAATTTAATAAAAGGAAATTTCGTAAACCAGTGACGGTATGAAACCGGAAAATGTCCCCAGCGGATTTGCTTCCACTGGTAAGTGTCTTAGTTCACACGTTTGAGGTGATATAATAAAGTTTTATAAGTTAAATTTAAATAACTTTTAGGTATTTATCCACTGGATCGGGAAAAATATCCCAAACATCGCCTTAATGCATTAAAGTTAGCAGCATATGAGAAATGGAAGTTGTCGGGACAAGAATTGAATTGGGATAAACTTCCTGCAGAGTAAGTAATCTACAAATTGATAGTCTCATACAAGGGGCAGTATTTTCTTGGACTGTCTTCTTTCACCTAAACAATTCAATGACATCCAAGGGACAATTATTTTAGATGCTTTAGTAATGGACCAGATGTAGCCCTTTCTCCACGTATTGGTTACCAATCGTTGGATGTCATCACTACTTCAACCACTAATCAGGGAGCTACTACATCCACTGCTAATCCGGAATCTGCTTCTTCCTCGTCCACTCTATTTGCCACCCCTACAAACGAGAAAGAGAATGCGTTGGTTAAATTGCTGGGCCCGTATCCATAAAACGCTCCCGAAGGTTATAAATGGGTTCCCAATGGTTGGAAGTTGGAGCCTGTTGTTGTTAACACAACTTTTGAAACGTTATACCTTGAAAAATTAAAAACGTGTGGAGGGAACAAGCGTACAACAACAAGATCCAAACTAGATTTCCGAGCAAAGGTAGCACCTTGTTTCGTAAGTTTTTTATTAACTGTGCTAACAGGTTGTTTTTCAAGAGGAGTTGCTTGGGAAAGCTATTACGCGTTTTATGTCTGACGAATCCG
Organism: Hydractinia echinata; assembly: GCA_030067915.1. Classification (NCBI taxonomy): domain Eukaryota; kingdom Metazoa; phylum Cnidaria; class Hydrozoa; order Anthoathecata; family Hydractiniidae; genus Hydractinia; species Hydractinia echinata. Next base: position 17,674 of record JASGCC010001022.1, on the reverse strand, counting down.
ACGCTAACAACTCGTATTGTGTGGCAATCCAAATCAATTGCTTTCAGCAAAAACTTGGCGTTACTGATTTGATTTCTACGAATATGAACCACCGAACAAGGACATTTATATATTTCCTGCAAAGGACATTATTGGCGGTCCACTGAGAACCATGTATAAAGAAAATAGACGTTGGGAGGTAGTGGATTACTTAACGGTTGTTAAAAAGGCATACGAGAGTATGAAGAGAAAATTTTGAACATTGCAGCAAGGCACAATGAAATACTCAACCTGTTAAGTTTCAGGGTTAAATCATAGAGGTTTGGTTCCTCAAAAGTTACTGCCAAAAAGACAGTTAAACTTCCTTTTCGCAGGATACACAATATCAGTGAAAAAAACACAAAAAAACACACACACAAAGATTGCACAATACCAACCTTGACACCAAACGGTTTCGCCCCAAAGCCTCAACCAACGGGTGTCAGGATTCCAGGCGGGGCACCTCTAATCCGAGGTCCACTAAGTGGTCATCAGGAGGCCCTGGATTCCTCTTCTGTCATCAAATGTTCTTTAATCCGTGCAATCTATTGACATTTAAAACAAGGGTTGACTGGGGTAAAAGTGGGGTCGTCACACCCAAAGACAAGACTTGTAGGAACCTGTAAAAAGGGAACTAAGCAAGTCAAACCCCCTTGCTAGGCGACGTTTTTATATATAATTTTGTTTTCATTTTTTAAATTTTTCTATTTTTATTTTTTATTATTTTAAACTGCCTGGAAGAGAAAGACGTAGGACAGTTTGCTGTTAAGTTCCTTCCGAACGTCACATTTTGTCACAGCTCTGTCATTGCAGTGAAGTCACTGGTCTGTCTTTTGGTCTTGAAAAATGGCTGTATAGTGCCCATTATTAAGAGAACCAGAGTGGTTTATAAGCGCTCTGATCTTAAAGTGCTTACGACTTCTTACCTCAGGGTCGATGGTAACAGGAAGGGATAAGAAGTCCGGGAAACAAGAAACTGGCGACACTTGTTTTGAGATATGACCATTTGACATGATGAAACGTTTTAACTGAACTATAAGGTGTGAACCACTGTTCACAATTTCCGTCTCTCTTGTTGCTGTTTGATGGGAATTACACAGAGGGCAAAACCACTTATCATTCCCTGTCAAAACCTCGGGTTGTAAGAAGAGGTTCAATGACTCTTGAATTGTGGGTCTTGGTTGCAATTCAAGAAATAGAGACATTTCATCAGTAGAGTGCGATTGGAAACATGTGTCACATGTGATTGTAGTTCTAGTACAAAACTGGAACATGGTGGTAGTAAAAAGCGAGTCTGTAGCAAGTTCACTTAGCAAATAACCTAGGATCTCAGGCACATCTGTGTAAAAATATCAAAATTACCTTTTACTTTACTTATAGCATTTCTTAGGGCTGCAAGGGATGCGGATGGATCAACTGGGACTTTCGAAGATGACAATTGGTGAAAAACATTCGAGCAAGCTGAAGCAAGAGGTGACAAGGACGGATTTCCTGCCGAGAGGGCTACATGGAATTGCGGCAGGGAGTTTAAACATTGCAGAATAGAATTTGCATAGCAAGTGTTACCCTTATTTTGTATTCCACTGTTTGTAAGCATTAATTCCTTTCTTGACCCTGAGGATGTCATTTTCCTGTCAGTTATGTGGACAGGTGATTTGCTTTTGGCAAATTTGAAAGGTGACTTGCTTTCAGGGAAACTGTCTGTTGTTGCAGTAAGCGTTTCCCAAGGTTTTGAATCTCTGGCCAACCAAATATGGAAAGAACATTTCATTGCAATAGAACCAAGTAATTTTAGAGTGCAACGAATTGACTTGGGTGGAAAACCTAGACGACGTAAACAAGTACGCACAGAATCTGAACAGTACCCACGAGCGCCAACCTCAACTGCGAAGAAGTGAACTGCCCAACCATTAATTTGTATTGTCCGCAATAACAGAGAGTATTTATCAGTTTTGGTGTCATGCCATTTCTCCATATTTTCCTCACAAGGACATAAGTTGAGTAACAGCTACATCAGGTGGTATTATTAATGTTGTATCAAGATCACACATAACTGTCCAATTTAAAGCCGAATGGAGAATGCCTATTGGAGGAGGTTTTTTCTTCTTTGCTGTGGAGTAACTACCAGCAGAAACAAAACGAATATTGCGAGGTTTGTTGGAGGGATGGTTTGTACGATGATAAGAAATCTTGAAGGAAGGTTACAAGTGTGCGTAACACAGTGTCATGACGATATGTAAACCTACCCTGAGTTAAGGCAACTTTACAAGCTCCTAAAATATGGGGAACTGTACAGATGTTTTTTTTACACAAACTACAGCTTGCGTCTTTTTGTAATCCCCAGCGAACTAGATTACTTGGTGAAGGCAGTGTGTCATATGTGGAGCCAATGCAAAATGAAATTAGACATTGTGGCAGAGGCAAAAGGGTGCTCCACGAAAGATCGTTTTTCACATAACTGCACCATTTCATCCAGTTGCCTTGAATATGGAGTTGCACTGCACTGGCTTGGAAAATCTCCTCTTCGTGTTCATAAACTATGTCAGAGATGGTTTTGGGGTATTTTTGGCATCCTTTAGTAGGTATATCCTTCTGCTTAATCAAACCAAAACCAGCTTTCCCTATTTGATGATACCCAGCTACCTTTGTATATTGAAGCTGGCTTTCGGCAGAGCGAACGGCATTGCTTACATTCCACGAACCTGATTTTAAAGTAGGTAAAAAGGATGAAACACATGGATCAGCAGAATCTCTAAGTAATAAATGTCCCTGACTTCTGAGGACTTTAGGATAGAAGTCATACTTTTAAAGGGTAGAGGACAAGGTGAGTTAGCTGAATATAAACAGATGTTAGTGATTGAATGATGGAGCCGTAACCATTTCCTGATCAGGACGGAAATCTTTCGTTCCATGACAGTTGACAAAGAAACTTCATATATTAATATTGGTCACCGAGCCCTTGGAATTCCAAGTGTTGCAGAAACCAAAGTTTATGAGTGCCTTTAAATGACGAGGAGTCAATTAATTGAAGAGCGCGTTCAGTTTCTGAGATAAATTTGTCAACAGCGGCATGATCAGAAAGGGAATGAGTAATGGTGCGACCAAGAAACCTAACAGGGTTTTCGTGAATGGATGGAATGGATTCGCCGTGAGCTGTGAAGGGCGTTATATTCTTACACACTCCATTATCAATGACAATACTGCGGGACTTTGTTGCGCGAAACGACATGCCTGCCCAGTTAAGACCAATACACAGCGGTCAAGCAACTTCTGACAATCATGTGCTGAGGGAGACATTAGAAATATGTCGTCCATAAACGCTTTCATTGGTGGTTGGGTGGGATCATTTGCCGCTACACAAACAAATTCGATGATAATATTGAAGGCTACCAAGAAAAGAATAATCGAGAGGGTGCAACCAATATAAATACCTTTTTCATGCAAGTGCCACCCTGATGGAGAAGAGAGTGAAAAGGATTTACTCCATAAACCACCATAATAAGTCTTAATAAGTTCTATCCAGGAAGGTGATACACCATAACGTTCTAAAGCAAAGAAGATAAGTTTATGCGGAACTGAAGGGTATGCATTAGCCACATCCAGCCATATAGCTGAAACGGAAGCTTTGTCAGTCTTGGCAGATTTTAATGCCGACCAAACTAGGGACATATGCTCCCAACAACCAGGAACCTTTTCCATACAACCTTTCTGAATACTTTTGGATAGAGAAGCACTCTACAAGAATTTCCTTTGCCAACAATTCAGTCAATAAACACTTCAGATGGAATAGTTTTTCTTATTTAGTTTCCCTGAGATATTTTAACCTAGCCCGTAGTACTTGTACAAGCCGTCCGTCTTAAAAAGGTCCGTACTTTTGAAGGTCTGTCTTTATATCATCGTTTCAACGTGTTGGTGGCCCACCTGGGCCGTTAATGTATTGCACAACGCCTTTGCTGATGACTGTGGAACAAAAAATTCTGTGGCGTAATCATTGGAATTAGACGTTACGCGACTGGAATTAATCATTACGCACCTGCGTAAACAAAAATTCCATGTGCGTAACAATTGCTGTTTTGGGGGAACTAATCATTACGCAGCTATTTACCAAGTATAAATCGAATTTTGTTGCAAAATTATATAGGAAACTAGACTGGATTGATTATGCTTTATAAATACTCATAATTTATGATAAAAACTTCGGTTTTACCGCTGACCCTAAAGAATTTTTTTGATTTAATTGCGAAGTGCGTAAGCATTGGGACATTTGACTATATACTATCTATATATGGAAAATAAATACTACTACTACTACTACTACTCATATAATCCAATTTTCTTGGAGAGTACAGATATATCGAGAGTAGGAGAATAAGAACAAGAAGCCGACCGGCTTTAACAATTTCCACCACTCATAAGCTGTTGTGAGGTTTCCGTTTTTCCTAGGTCCGTCTGTTGGAGATACAGAAGTGGGTTTGCAGGCTCCTCGTGCGTGCTTATGTTGCTTTCAAGCGAGCAGGAAAGTAAAAAAACGTCAACAAAAGTTGTATAAGATGCATTTTGAAATGAACATTGAAACAAAAGCTAGCAATCTCGGTCACCAAGACGAATAAGCGATAAGTCGTTGTCCAAGCACAGCCTAAATGCTCCAGGCCAACCCAGAGCCCATTTTTGTCAAATATGGAAAAAGATAAGATACAAATATGAACAAATGTCCTGCTGCTGGCCTGGCTTAAAAATTCCCTAGACACGCCACTACTGAGGCACTGGGGAAAAGACGGAGGGCCGCGCAAGCAAAGAGTTTGCCCATGATGTTTTTTCCCTATCCCCTCTGCCCTTTGCCAAATTTGGCAATCACTAGAGCAGGTGGGAAAAAGTTTTTATGCCATTAACAACGTAGACAGAAAAACAAAGGTTTTAAATAACATAAAAGAAATGAGGTCAAGGAATTGGGTGAATAATATTCTGAAAATTTAAAATTAAAATCTCGATTATTTTCACATGTAACATTTTGCAATTACATTATAAAACATTTTCCCGAATTCGAAGCAGTTTACAAAACCTTTTACATTTTGTTTACAAAAAACAATGTTGTTAAATGTTGTTTGTTGGTAATACTCATTTTGCGTATCGTATTATCAACAAACGTTCTAAATTTGTCACTGGTGGCAAGTTATCAATCATTTGACCGGAATAAACATTTTCATCGAGGCAGTTGCCTTAAAAATAAATAGTTTAACATTAAACCTTAAAAATGATTAAAATTTCTTTTATATGCCCGGTTAAGAAATTTATAACCCTCTTGCAAATTCGTGGTAAAAGTACATGCGGCCGAACCTTTGAGATATGCGGCCGAACGTCATAACACTTGGCCGAACGTTTTGATGTTCGGCCGCACATCTACAGAATTGTTAAGGTCAATGTTATGACGATGTTGGCAATGTATGTGTTAAAATTAATAGTTGTCATTCTAACATTTTAAAGCAAAACAGATTAGCTTTATACATATCCTTGTTCTTCTCATCACCTAAATTTAGTTGTCTGTAATTCATGCTTTGTACATTATTTCTGAAACACGATGAATCAAATCAAACTTCACATATTTTTTCAAATTTTCCAAAAGTAGGTTAAAACTTTTACGCAAGAATGTTCCTGACTTACTAATAATCCCAACTATGCCTAATTTTTATTGTTCGTAACTTGAGGTGGGTGAAAGGTATTATTGATATGATACTTTTCAATGATTTGTTTGAGGGCATTTTGTCCATGGTTCCATTTCATTATATTTTTAAAATTTTTATTATATGTATTTATGAAGAAAGAAGATTTTGATTTGGTTATTTTTTTTAATAACCTCCAATCTGCAAAAAACATTATTTTAGTGCTGAATATGAAGAAAGAAGAGTAAAGACTTTAGTTATTGCTTTAATAACTTTCAATCTATAAAAAACATTATAATGGTGTTGTGATGTCTTATTGCTGGTTTGATTACATCCTTGCTAATAAATATTTTAATGTATTTTATGTTGTCATTTATTCCCTTTTTCGATTAATTGTTTAGAATACTTAACGTGTATCTTAGAGAGTCGGTGTTTTGGGCGTTGGCTTCCAGGGCTTTGACCTGGACGGAGACTAACAACGGCAACCAAAACCAGTTGCTTATTATCGCACCTTTGTTTTTTGTTTTTTCCAGTATATATATAACAAAGACTGTATATTTGTAGTAGATTTTTAAAAACAAAAAAGTGTATACATATATCTAAACAAAAACATAACATTGATACAAAGCTTTTGTAAAAAGATGTATATCTAAACAAAATAGAAAAATTCATAATGCTATAAAAAACAAACGAAAGCTGAACTAAAGAAATGTTTTTATTTGAGTTTTACTGTAGTGCAATTTATAAAACGGTAAATTTATCTAATAAAATAAATTTGCATAGCAAAATGTTTATTTAAACAAAATTGAAAATATACTGTCATAAAAATAACACAATAGAACATAATATTAGAAGTTGAACTAAAAAGTGTTTTTGTTTGAGTTTTACTGTATAACACCAAATATCATTACACATAACCAATGTCGCCACCAAAACTTAGTGCTGTTTCATAGATGCTTCTATTTCTTTGGTTGGCAATGTAGCAGTATGTCCATAAGCTGATCTTAGGTAAAATAATGCTATTGTCAAAGAACACGTCAATTTTTTAAGCAAAATTGAATAGTGGTATATGATCCACACCAGTAAAGAAAAATAAGACATCTGATAATGTCAAGAAACAATCAAATCTATCTTTGACTTCGCCATTGCATATTTCATTCAAAAAAAGATGTAGTTGTCAATCATTTTCCAATATTTCGAACCCATTTCACCATTGCATGCAAATTTGATGAGATCAAGAAAAAGCTTGATATTAATTGATTTATTTGAGTTACTAAACAACTCTCTCATGGTAACGTAAGTATTTCTAGCCACTAGTTTTAAATTGATACTACAAATACCGTCTTTAAATTGTTGTATTTCTGCTGCTGGCCCTCAGTAAATAACTCAATATGAAGGTGTTTATTAATTTCTTTATCCAGGACATGGATTAATATTGTGTTCGAAAAAAGAATAAGGCATTATTTTCGTCAAGTGCTTTCAAATAATGATCTAATCCAATTGAAAAGTTAGGTGGAACAACTTCTGGTAATGGTTCTTCAACAAATAGCTTTATTGTTATCAATTCATTTAACGCTTGGGGCTATTTCATCATTAATTTTGTTTATATAAAAGGAGTTTATCAGGAAATCAAGACTTCTTCAAGAATTCAGATATCTAAATTATAGAGAGAAATTTTAGTAGTAACTGTTCTATTCAAGTTAGATTAGCTAGAAATAGACATACCTTTACATAACTGTCCAAACTGTTTGCAGCCATATTTTTTTTTGCCTTTTTTTCATGGTCTAAAACAATACACAAGACCTGCTCCCCTCGGCCAAATCTCGATATCCGGCCGAACAACTGAAAACTTCGGCCGAATAAGAAGAACTTTCGGCCGAATGTTTAAACACTGGTCGGAGCATTTCAAAAGCCCGGCCGAACATTTGGAACTTGGTAAATATACAGACCAGATTCTCTGAAACGTTCGGCCGATCATTTACAACTTGAAACATTTGGACGTGCGGACATGCGGATGAATGTTCGGCCGAGTACCGTGGCTGAATAGTACATCTTGTCCTGTAACAGGATAGTCGACGTGCGGCTGAACCTTTAAGATGTGCGGCCGAACATTCGGCCGAACGTTTTGATGTGTTCTAGTAGTTCTAGAAGTACTTCAGCCTAAAGACACAGGAATTGATCTTTTTTCTTTGATAAAATATTATCATGATATAAAACCGAATCTAGTACAGAGAGATATGTAGTTAGTATAATAAACAACCCCCATAATGTTCCATTCAGCCAAAGAAACTTTCTGGAAATCTGTAGAAGGGATGGGTTAAATCGAAAGTAAAATATCGATGATAAAGATTGTGTACTTGAATTAAACACAAAAACAGATATTAGCTACAGACAAATGACGGAATTGATACGTTTAAAATATAACATCAATGTTTCTAGTGAACTTGTTCGACAAACTTTGATGAGACTCGATCCGTAAGGCCTAGTGTTATGACGTTCGGCCGCCAAATCTAAAAGGTTCGGCCGCACGTCGACTATCCTGTTACGGGACAAGATTTACGCACTTGTTTTCCATATTAGGAAATTGATTGCATTATGGGTAAAATAATAATACTTAAATTAAAATCAAGCATCTGGAAGAAGACAGAAAGAAAAAGCGAACGTACGGTGAAAATAAAATGTAAGTTTTGCATATTAGATTTTTTTCGTTGTCGAGGTTCCGTTTCGGATGCTACATTTTAAATTATATTGAAAAAGAATACTGTGTGATCTTTTCCTAAACTCAATGCTTATCACTTGTTCTATTTTTCAAATTTTCGTGTGATGTTAGCGCTTACGTGTGGTTCAATGCAAAAGTTGTTAAAATTTTAATATTGGCCGATGGCTTATATCAAATATATACAGTAGTATAGCTAGCTAGCTAGTTAGCAGGTACACATTTTTGTTAAAAGAAGAATAGCTACTTTTTGGCTTCATAACTTTAGGCGATTTTCTAAAAATTTCAGGAGTGTAGGTAGTTATGTCATTCTAACAAATCGTAATCATTTCGAATTAGCACCTACAAATTTGTAAGCGCCCATGTGAATATCTCAAGTGCAATAAGCACCATATTCTAAAAAAAGCAATTGGCATTTATATGAATTGGTAGGTACTTGTCTGTTATCCCCCTCCAAAAAATTTGCATGTATGAATTTTTTTCCTCGAATAAAATCGTAAAGTCATCACTTATATTTCACTAGTTTTCCAAACATCTCTGCATAGCATTTTTTTACTGGTACCTGAAAAAATAGGACTATGTAAAGCACTAATACTAATCATTACATTAAGAATAATTTAAATATTGTGTACATGACATAAATCTTATATATAAATAGACAAAATAGCCTGTTGTGCAAAAATAAAAGGATTTTCTTGAAATGTTTGATTTTATATATATTTAAAATTATTTTTACAAATTTCAGATGTCAATCAAGCGGAAAAATGAAGATTTTGTTGCATATGTCCACAACGTGTCTCCTAAAAAAAGTGGCAACTTTTTTAACGTGAGGCTACAAACGCCAGAGTCGAAAAATAAAACTGTTAAAGCAATGTGCTTTGATGTAGAGAAACGGGAAAAATTGGTCAGCGCCTAAATATCTGGGGATGCAGTGAAGTTTAAGAACATCGTGAAGCAAAATGAAACTGCAAAGAACTACTTTGCCCAATATGTCATTAATAAAAACACAGATATTGCGCATATAGAAAAGTTAAATGTACCTTTCGAGAGGGCTGAGCCTGCTGTTGAATATGTTGAATTAGATTTGTGTAATCACGATGTTGGCAAAACTGTATCCGTAAAAGCTACTCTAGATTTAAGTAATGCTGTCGAAAAAGAAGTAAGGGTTGGACTGCGATACACAGTCAGTTGAATTCACTATTTGGGAGGAGTGGATATCATTTTTTCGTGAAAGTGTTGTCAGTGGTAATCATTACTTCAACTTTATAAACCTGTTGGTACGTTCCTTCAGTGGTGAAAAATATCTTTCTACGTATCAATCTAATACTGTGGTAACACTTCCAGAGTTTGATTCAATCCATGCAATTGATTATGGCTACATTTGTGGTGCATGTAAGAAGTTGATTAAAATCAAGTCCATGGAGGAGAAAATTCTCAAATGCGAAAACTGTGGTGTAGTGTCCAGATCGTCTGTTCTTGAAGGATCGATGGAAATTGTTGTAAAGGCTGACGTACTAGGTGACCAACTATACAAAATTGATGTTAGTGAACTTTCAAGATACACGGGAGTAGTTGGTTTCGATACCGATAAAGCTGAATTGACTCAGATGTTGATGGAAATTCGAGATTTGACTGTTGAATTGGATACTCGACATAACCTTTTAACTGTTATTTAATTTGATGTTTATAGGTTGGTGTACATAGAGCCTTCTAGTTTGGTTATTTTATTAGGAAGGACATTTTGTTTGTTGTACATTCTGTTTCATTTTATAGGATAAATTTTGTTCATATGCATTACCAGGTGCTGCGAAGAGAATGTTCTATAAGGCCTAGCTCTGCATTAAATGCCAGCACATCAGAGGTTAGGTAGCAGATTTTAATTTGTACACAAAAGCTGAATAAGAAAAATAGGTCACTGTATCTAGTGGTAATTTTAGGATTTGTGTATGTGTTTGGCTAATAATAGATAATAAAAGAAATTCACACGCGAAGAATTTGTCTGCGCTGTATGGGCTAGGTCTAATTCTTCCCACTTTCTACTAATCTCGTCTAATTAATTACTTCACCACATGGTGTGTTTGCAAAACATAAGGGTCGTATTTGCTGATTACTTAGACTTATGTTGTATATGTTGAGTTCTTTCTATTGTACTTCTTGGTTTACACTGATATTTGTTCTTTGATTATTTTTTTGGTTTGACACAAGTTGATAAAAAGGTGTACTTAAAGTCTTGAATTTGAGTTTCTTTACACCAATGTTGGTTTAATAATTAAGCGTTGATATGAAAATGAATCCCGTACATGCACACCAGTTTAATATGTGTATTTGATTGATCAAGAGTACTCTTAAATGATGGGCTTCCTTTTTATGAATATCTTCGCCACCTTCAGGTGATAATGAAGTTGTGCAATTGTCAGTTGGTTCGGTACTTTGTAAACATTTTGATATTGACTGTTCCAAATTTTGTTAAAAGAAATACAGTTTTATTTTGTTGTTTTCAGCCTCGCGATAACAACTGGGCAGCCATTTCAAGAATTTTTCGTGCTCCTGGTTTCTCCGATTTTGGTTGTGACTTTTGCCGGGCCTGACGCAAACCAATTTTAAACGAACAAGTTTTTATTCACTACGCATGCGCAATCTCAATCTGTTGGAAGTATAAGAAATCTATTTTTTGGCCTTGACTAGAATTTTAAATTTTTTTATCCCGGACTCGAGGGAATCGATTTGGTAACATTCGTAAATACCGCTTGAATGAAAGTAATTTCGTAATCCCTCTCAGAAGCGCATTCAAATAACTACCCTAATAAATCGAGCGCAGAGCATATCAGTAGTGGTAGCTAGACATATCGTTTCCAGGCCCCAGCTTTTCAACGGCGATGAACTTTTTATTAGTTCTATTGCACCGCCGTCGAGCATAAGACTTATCGCTCATAAACAAATAAAAAATTTATAAGGATTTGTTGTCATAAAATTTTACGCATGAAATTATTTCATAGTTTGCTGGATGCATTTTCTGCATACAAGATTTAACTTTTGGGGTGGGCGTTTATTCGAGAGAGGCGCTTATAAAAAAATCTCTTTTTTGTGTCAAGTAAAAAGTTTCTTTTTAGGAACTATGATAAAACAGGAGACATATGTTCAGAATCTAAAAATAATGTTTTTAATCGTAAATGTTTGTATAACTAAATATCCTCTACATCAATAACATCGTAAATATTCGAATTAGCGCCCCCTTTGACTGTTAAATTGTATTCCAATAACCGCTCATGGGCGCTTATTCGAGAGAATCGCTTATAAAAATTTTTATGAAAAAGGGTGGGCGGTAAATGGAGCATTTACGGTAAATGATTTATAAACAACAATATACATTTGAAACCAACATCTCGTCAATTATAATATAACGTACATCCTGCAGTTTGTTGTGGGTATGACTTGGTCAGGGAGTAAATTTTATTTTACCACAGTTAATAAGAAGGAAAAATAATTCTATTTTGTAACGACTAGTTTGCAGGCATCATGATCTGAGAAAAAGAGAGTTTCAACTTCACAGTCAAATTTAAAAAAATCGAGCAACACTCTTCTTATGTAAACGTGATCGAGTAGAGAACCGCTGATATGTGTTGGTTCGTTTACAAGCAAGGAATAGTCTTTTAACGTGAGCAGGTTTAGGTCTTCATTCTCGTTGAATGCATTAATATTGAAGTCTCCCATAACTATATCAGGACTCTGAGTTTTTAATAAATAATCAAACGTTTCCAGAAATGATATTATCTCTCTTGAATTTTTTCGATATAACAGTAAAATCTTAAACTCCCTTGGTGAGAAGAACTTATTTACAACAGTAATAATGCTAAAAGACGGTATGCGAAATACGTCTAATAATTCCAACGAGTCACGATAAAGAAAAGCTAAACTACAAAATCTGTCTTCGTTATTGTTGAACAATTTTTTGAAGTTACTTAAGGGGTCATTTTCTTCTGGTAAGCAATAATTTTCACTTATTTGTGTCTCAGTAATGCATAGTATATCACTTTCTAGCAGACATTGACTTGAAGCTATGTCACCTGCGTGTTTTGTTAATGATCGTGTATTGAATAATGTAATGATAAAATTATTTTGGCCGAGTTTGATGAAAGTCGGCAAACCTACAATTTGTGTTTGTCTTAGGTGTTCGTATTCTTCAGAAACAGCAGGGTCTGCTTTTATTGCTTTTTTGTTAAATTCACCTGTTAAATACAATCCATTTAATGAAGTTACTCTGCAGAGAGCGACATACATCTATCCGAAATTAAAACTCCGTTGTTTGACGAGATCAAAACTTATTACTGCTTTTTGTATTGACTGACTTTGAACTTTGTGTACAGTACAAGCCCAAGCTAAAGTAAGAGGAAATTGCGTTCTTCTAACTACGGGGTATTGTAATCTGGGATACACTTTAATTTTTGCTTCAACTTTTTCTATGGGCACACTGTTGCTATGTATTGTATTAACATCAGTGTTTTTTAGTTTTGCACCAGCTTCAGTGTCGTCAAATTTTACATAGATTTTTCGCACTTGTCCATGTTCAATTTTAAATCCTGAAATTGTACCCAGCTGCCCATTAATAATTTGTCTGAGATATCGATATTTGAAGTCAACATAACTCTTGCTCCTACTTTGACTTTTAGTTCACGAGCTAATCCTCCTGTCTCAGATTGGTTTTTAGCCAATGCTTTTTCAAGAGCATTTGGTGAAATTTTCTCTTTTGGGAGTTTGTCAATAGCTGGAATTGAGTATAACTGATTTTCATTAGATTCTAGTTTCGTTTCATTATGTAATTTACTTGGTGCATTTTCTGCAAATATATGTAGCGCATCATGAGGAAAGGTTGGGTCATCAGGTGAGATAAATCTGCTCCTTAATAATGCTTCGTCTTCCCTGGAAACATCACCTATTCGTATTTAGCATATCAATAAAAATTGTATCACCACGTTGCCTCATAACTTCGGTCAACTCTGAAAATTGAAATTTTCGCCACAAAGGGTCTGCGTTTAAAATTTCATTAACTCCCTGGTAAGAGTCAAACACACGTCGTGCTCTGACAGGAGGCAATTGATATAGATCTCCAAACACAATAACAGTTTTTCCGGCAAACGTTTTATCAGGTTGACATCCAAAAATTTGTACTAGTCTCACGTGTATATGAAACAAAAGTAAATTAGACACCATGGATATCTCATCAATTATAATTGCCTGAACGTCCTTAAGCTTATTCCTTAGCTCTGATTTTACCTTATCGGTAATGTTAGGAAGGCTTTTTTTTGTGAGATTTCCAATAGGAATTCCAAGACCTGAATGTAACGTTGTCCCATTAATATTTACAGCAGCAAGCCTGTTGGAGCAAATAAAAGTACTTTAGGTTTGTCGGGTTTACCAGTTCTATAGGAAAAAATCTTTGTGAGCGCGTGGAAAATAGTACTTATTAGATGAGACTTTCCAACTCCTCCACTTCCTGTCACAAATATCTGCAAAGGTTCTACTACTCTAGGATATTTTGTTCCCATACTCTTTACGAAAGTATTAGCCCAATGGTAAACAATATTAAAAATTTCTCTTTGTTTTGCATTGAGTGAAATTATGGATGAATTTATTTGCTCATCGGACCGGCAAGTACTTTGAGATGTTGTGTCATGAGTATTGCCAGTTTCAATGTCATCCTCTAATATGACGCTTTCCTCTTCCTCCTGGTCGCCTGAATTTTCGTTAGCTTCACGTAACTGTTCTACAACATCTTCGTTTTCTTGTTGAGCATAAGCGTCTACAATATTACCAATATTATCCCTGTATGTCCTGATAGCTTCATCTACTAACTCACCAAAAGGTTTAAACGCCATTTTATTGTGATTTACCATGTTTGTTACATCTTCTTCTAAAAGCTTATCCATATAGGTTCCAGTCGAAGAGGACTTTAATTCATTTTCATTTCGAAATGGATAAAACATGAATAATAAATGGTGCGCATATTTTTCTGGATCTATACCGATTGGGAGCGTGATATCTCAAGACAGATTTCACTTTTCTACACACTAAGACCTCCTGAGAAGAAGAACTTCGGGTTGACAATCAGTTGTCAGTTTCATCGCTTGGCTTTTGGGCCAGATAATAGCCGGCCAGAAATTCAGCGTAACACATGTGGTCCAATATTCTATACTTTCCCTTTTTGAAGTTGCTGCTTGGTCTGTCAACATATCTGTCTAACATATCTCTTTTATAAATATCGGTACTATCTTCCGCTAACTCAAGGATTTCTTCCTCATTTTTACAAATCCTATATCTCTGATCTGGTAAATTGCTGTTCGCAAAAATTACACCAGGAAAACATTTTCTCATCCACAGTTCTGGCATAATGTGATACACAGCTCTTGAACCGAACATTCTCTTTTAGTTGCATATGCTCGAGCTATCGCTTTCATTTGGTCATACTTGCTTGAATTATTGTTAAAAGATTCAATAGTTGCTTGCTTCATGGCTTGCGAAGTCTCGTCTTCTGATTTTGAGAAATATGACACATGTAACTAACAGCTTTGTATTGATTTATCACAGGTTGAATATCTAGGTTAGCACACCACGCTACTAAACCTTCCGAAAAGTAGTTATTTACGTAGCAAGAATTTATAGGTCTTTTAAAATGAATTTGAAAGTCATCATCACTAGAAATAGACAATGCTTCATAATACTCTTGCTCATTGATATTTAATTCATTCAATACACCTGAAATATCCTTGATAGGAACATAAGTCTCTTTTGTCGGGTCTAGGAAATTTTTTTTTGCCGGGAACAAATTTTCTTCAATATATTTTTTAACTTTATCTAAAACTTTCCTTCTTTGCAGTAGGATATTAGTTCTTATATTTTCTGGCATTTCTTTTGAAAGAGGTTCAGCAACTATTGTTCGGTGTGTGAAAAATCGTCCGTAATTAAACCTGCAGTCTGAATTTTTGTATTTTCGACAGGACTTTGAGTGCGTATGAGTTTGATATGTCTTAACAAGCTCGTGCAATTCAGGCTCTTCGTTTTTATCAGGTAAATAACATCTAATGATTTCATCCACAAACCTGATATATTCATCTTTAGTTTCCTTAGACAACATAGGTGCATTTAAAACCCACAGGAATGAATGAATATGCGGGGAGCCACGAAACTGAAATTCAACTCTGATGGCGTAGTATTTCACTTTACCTAAAGGCCCATTGACAATAATTTCTTTTGAAGAATAATTCCACTCGATATTGAAAATGTCTAGCCACAAGAACTGGGTTACTGTTGAGAATGTCACACCTTTCCATGTATGAAAGTTCGTTTATCCCTTCGTCTGTTATTGGATGTCCATCGAGACTCTTAATGATTGAAACTAAGTCATTCCATCTTAGATCGGCACAAGAAAGAGTTAAGAAGAAAGTTGGAAGTCCCAATTGTTTAACTGTAGCCAATACTTCTTGTAGAAAACGTTTCCAGTATGCTGGCGTTCCTTTAATTGTATTCATGAACGAGTAACCAATGTCAGTTGAAACAAGTTCTTTTACCTTTTCTTTAAAATTTTGACTTAGCATACCTGCTGTTAACTGATTCCCTCCTACCTTCTTAAAGGCAATATTTATGCTACTTGTAAGACGGAGCTGTTGTAAGACTGAATGAACGTAGAATATGTAGTCTGAATCAGAAGCAAACGTTTGCTTGTAATTCAACAAGCGTTGATTAAAGTACTTTACAGGGCTAAGAATTATATCTCTCTGCACCTTGTAACCAAATTTACCAGTTGGAAGAAGACATGGATGGGCAAGCTCTTCACAATGATCATCACGTATTATTAAAGACAATGGCCTTTTTCCTTCTCCAGGAGCAATTGTCAGATTTTCTTCGTTCACTTCATATGGAATAGTGCTTATTAACGCTGTTTCTGTGGTCTGCACTCTGTGTTCATTCAGCGGGTTTTCTATGTCTTCCAATAATGGACTATGCGATATTTCGTTATCATCATTACCTGCGTCGTCTTGAAAAGATAAAAGGGTAGGTTGAATATTACTCAAGTTAATAGTTACATCCGAATAAAATGGATTGTGTTCCTTAAAGTATTCCAATAAATTCTTAATTTTGTTGGGACGCACAGCTTGAAACAGAGCATGACCTTTGAAACCCAATTTTCTTTTTAGTTTTACTATAATTACTCCAGTGCTATCAGGAGGTTGGGGAAGTACGTTAAAAACTTTGTTTATTTCAATTGGAACATTGCAAATAGAACCTTTCACTTTAGGCATTTGACCTTTAGGCATTATTGCAATTTTCTTGAAAAGAATTCTTTTCGAGACAATAGCCTTTTCGAGCTTTCTCGTATCTTTCAATTCGTCGGGCAGTTCGAATACCTTTAATTTATTAACAACCGCTTGGCATGGTATTTTACCTTTTAGTAATTTTCGGTGGCATGTGTGGCAAATATACTCGTTGTTATCGAAACTCGAGACACGGGAGAAACTTTCTGGTGAAACATCATATTTGTTTTCTTTGAATTGAATAACAGACTTGAGATATAAGCACCTGTTACATGACACGCAAATATGAGCAGGGCCAAGAGAAACTGACTTGGTAAAACTAGCTATTCTTTTTAGTGAATTCGATTCTGTTACGCTTCTGTTGTAAACCTTTTTGCTATTAATACACATTTTTTTCTTTTTTATGGCATGCGCCTCAGTACCAAGTATATCATGATACAATTCTTTCCTACGCTTTCGTTTTCGCTCGCTTTCTATTTCGCTTCTTGCCTTGTATCTTTCCCGTTCGAGTTTCTTTTTCATTTCAGCATTGATATGAGCAACATCTTTATCGCTTACATTTACCCTTATAAATTCCATTTCATATCTCCTTTCGCGCGTACCAGCGTATGTGTCTAGAATGTAACTTGTCAAATGTTCAGCCTTTTTAAATTTTAGCAAAGCTGAATTACCTAAAATTGACATGTTCCCGCTTTCGTTGTGCGCATGCGAGTCAAACAGAAAATAGTCACGTTTAGACCACAAGATTGTGAAATGTGAACCCGTTTACAAGCATCAACACCCCATCTCCGATGTCAAAATCATCTTCTACACGCAGAAAACTGATATCAGTAGCATCAAGGATACCGATGTTTGTATTCAAACGTGTTACTGACAAAAATGTTTTAAAGATTTCAACACATTCCGGAAGTTCGTTCAGACATTGGCAACGATTTTTCGCTAGTTTGCTAAAAGTTGTGTTTCCTATTTCGAGTATA
>JASGCC010001021.1:0-45478 GCA_030067915.1 Hydractinia echinata | reverse complement strand
GCCGGCGATTAAACTGCTTTCATTCGGCGTCTCATCAAAAATGAAAATATTTTTGAAAACTACAAGTCTCATGGGTTTTAGTGGTGAAAAAATAATTTTAAAAATCGTTCGGGAAATGAGTTTACTCCCTGCTTACTTTCTTTGTATACATTCGACTATACGGGATTTACGGGAAATCGCGGGTTTTCGGTTGCCGGCGATTAAACTGCTTTCATTCGGCGTCTCATCAAAAATGAAAATATTTTTGAAAACTACAAGTCTCATGGGTTTTAGTGGTGAAAAAATAATTTTAAAAATCGTTCGGGAAATGAGTTTACTCCCTGCTTACTTTCTTTGTATACATTCGACTATACGGGCCGATCCGGGATTTACGGGAAATCGCGGGTTTTCGGTTGCCGGCGATTAAACTGCTTTCATTCGGCGTCTCATCAAAAATGAAAATATTTTTGAAAACTACAAGTCTCATGGGTTTTAGTGGTGAAAAAATAATTTTAAAAATCGTTCGGGAAATGAGTTTACTCCCTGCTTACTTTCTTTGTATACATTCGACTATACGGCCGAGCCGGATTTACGGGAAATCGCGGGTTTTCGGTTGCCGGCGATTAAACTGCTTTCATTCGGCGTCTCATCAAAAATGAAAATATTTTTGAAAACTACAAGTCTCATGGGTTTTAGTGGTGAAAAAATAATTTTAAAAATCGTTCGGGAAATGAGTTTACTCCCTGCTTACTTTCTTTGTATACATTCGACTATACGACGGGATTTACGGGAAATCGCGGGTTTTCGGTTGCCGGCGATTAAACTGCTTTCATTCGGCGTCTCATCAAAAATGAAAATATTTTTGAAAACTACAAGTCTCATGGGTTTTAGTGGTGAAAAAATAATTTTAAAAATCGTTCGGGAAATGAGTTTACTCCCTGCTTACTTTCTTTGTATACATTCGACTATACGGATTTACGGGAAATCGCGGGTTTTCGGTTGCCGGCGATTAAACTGCTTTCATTCGGCGTCTCATCAAAAATGAAAATATTTTTGAAAACTACAAGTCTCATGGGTTTTAGTGGTGAAAAAATAATTTTAAAAATCGTTCGGGAAATGAGTTTACTCCCTGCTTACTTTCTTTGTATACATTCGACTATACGGGATTTACGGGAAATCGCGGGTTTTCGGTTGCCGGCGATTAAACTGCTTTCATTCGGCGTCTCATCAAAAATGAAAATATTTTTGAAAACTACAAGTCTCATGGTTTTAGTGGTGAAAAAATAATTTTAAAAATCGTTCGGGAAATGAGTTTACTCCCTGCTTACTTTCTTTGTATACATTCGACTATACGGCCGATCCGGATTTACGGGAAATCGCGGGTTTTCGGTTGCCGGCGATTAAACTGCTTTCATTCGGCGTCTCATCAAAAATGAAAATATTTTTGAAAACTACAAGTCTCATGGGTTTTAGTGGTGAAAAAATAATTTTAAAAATCGTTCGGGAAATGAGTTTACTCCCTGCTTACTTTCTTTGTATACATTCGACTATACGGGCCGAGTCCGGGATTTACGGGAAATCGCGGGTTTTCGGTTGCCGGCGATTAAACTGCTTTCATTCGGCGTCTCATCAAAAATGAAAATATTTTTGAAAACTACAAGTCTCATGGGTTTTAGTGGTGAAAAAATAATTTTAAAAATCGTTCGGGAAATGAGTTTACTCCCTGCTTACTTTCTTTGTATACATTCGACTATACGGGCCGAGCGGATTTACGGGAAATCGCGGGTTTTCGGTTGCCGGCGATTAAACTGCTTTCATTCGGCGTCTCATCAAAAATGAAAATATTTTTGAAAACTACAAGTCTCATGGGTTTTAGTGGTGAAAAAATAATTTTAAAAATCGTTCGGGAAATGAGTTTACTCCCTGCTTACTTTCTTTGTATACATTCGACTATACGGGATTTACGGGAAATCGCGGGTTTTCGGTTGCCGGCGATTAAACTGCTTTCATTCGGCGTCTCATCAAAAATGAAAATATTTTTGAAAACTACAAGTCTCATGGGTTTTAGTGGTGAAAAAATAATTTTAAAAATCGTTCGGGAAATGAGTTTACTCCCTGCTTACTTTCTTTGTATACATTCGACTATACGGCCGATCCGGGATTTACGGGAAATCGCGGGTTTTCGGTTGCCGGCGATTAAACTGCTTTCATTCGGCGTCTCATCAAAAATGAAAATATTTTTGAAAACTACAAGTCTCATGGGTTTTAGTGGTGAAAAAATAATTTTAAAAATCGTTCGGGAAATGAGTTTACTCCCTGCTTACTTTCTTTGTATACATTCGACTATACGGCCGAGTCCGGATTTACGGGAAATCGCGGGTTTTCGGTTGCCGGCGATTAAACTGCTTTCATTCGGCGTCTCATCAAA
Source organism: Hydractinia echinata (assembly GCA_030067915.1). Taxonomy (NCBI): domain Eukaryota; kingdom Metazoa; phylum Cnidaria; class Hydrozoa; order Anthoathecata; family Hydractiniidae; genus Hydractinia; species Hydractinia echinata. The sequence goes on along the minus strand of JASGCC010001021.1, from coordinate 43,071 downwards.
AATGAAAATATTTTTGAAAACTACAAGTCTCATGGGTTTTAGTGGTGAAAAAATAATTTTAAAAATCGTTCGGGAAATGAGTTTACTCCCTGCTTACTTTCTTTGTATACATTCGACTATACGGGATTTACGGGAAATCGCGGGTTTTCGGTTGCCGGCGATTAAACTGCTTTCATTCGGCGTCTCATCAAAAATGAAAATATTTTTGAAAACTACAAGTCTCATGGGTTTTAGTGGTGAAAAAATAATTTTAAAAATCGTTCGGGAAATGAGTTTACTCCCTGCTTACTTTCTTTGTATACATTCGACTATACGGGCCGACGGGATTTACGGGAAATCGCGGGTTTTCGGTTGCCGGCGATTAAACTGCTTTCATTCGGCGTCTCATCAAAAATGAAAATATTTTTGAAAACTACAAGTCTCATGGGTTTTAGTGGTGAAAAAATAATTTTAAAAATCGTTCGGGAAATGAGTTTACTCCCTGCTTACTTTCTTTGTATACATTCGACTATACGGCCGATCCGGATTTACGGGAAATCGCGGGTTTTCGGTTGCCGGCGATTAAACTGCTTTCATTCGGCGTCTCATCAAAAATGAAAATATTTTTGAAAACTACAAGTCTCATGGGTTTTAGTGGTGAAAAAATAATTTTAAAAATCGTTCGGGAAATGAGTTTACTCCCTGCTTACTTTCTTTGTATACATTCGACTATACGGGATTTACGGGAAATCGCGGGTTTTCGGTTGCCGGCGATTAAACTGCTTTCATTCGGCGTCTCATCAAAAATGAAAATATTTTTGAAAACTACAAGTCTCATGGGTTTTAGTGGTGAAAAAATAATTTTAAAAATCGTTCGGGAAATGAGTTTACTCCCTGCTTACTTTCTTTGTATACATTCGACTATACCGAGTCCGGATTTACGGGAAATCGCGGGTTTTCGGTTGCCGGCGATTAAACTGCTTTCATTCGGCGTCTCATCAAAAATGAAAATATTTTTGAAAACTACAAGTCTCATGGGTTTTAGTGGTGAAAAAATAATTTTAAAAATCGTTCGGGAAATGAGTTTACTCCCTGCTTACTTTCTTTGTATACATTCGACTATACCGAGCCGGATTTACGGGAAATCGCGGGTTTTCGGTTGCCGGCGATTAAACTGCTTTCATTCGGCGTCTCATCAAAAATGAAAATATTTTTGAAAACTACAAGTCTCATGGGTTTTAGTGGTGAAAAAATAATTTTAAAAATCGTTCGGGAAATGAGTTTACTCCCTGCTTACTTTCTTTGTATACATTCGACTATACGATCCGGGATTTACGGGAAATCGCGGGTTTTCGGTTGCCGGCGATTAAACTGCTTTCATTCGGCGTCTCATCAAAAATGAAAATATTTTTGAAAACTACAAGTCTCATGGGTTTTAGTGGTGAAAAAATAATTTTAAAAATCGTTCGGGAAATGAGTTTACTCCCTGCTTACTTTCTTTGTATACATTCGACTATACGGGCCGAGTCCGGATTTACGGGAAATCGCGGGTTTTCGGTTGCCGGCGATTAAACTGCTTTCATTCGGCGTCTCATCAAAAATGAAAATATTTTTGAAAACTACAAGTCTCATGGGTTTTAGTGGTGAAAAAATAATTTTAAAAATCGTTCGGGAAATGAGTTTACTCCCTGCTTACTTTCTTTGTATACATTCGACTATACGGGCCGATTTACGGGAAATCGCGGGTTTTCGGTTGCCGGCGATTAAACTGCTTTCATTCGGCGTCTCATCAAAAATGAAAATATTTTTGAAAACTACAAGTCTCATGGGTTTTAGTGGTGAAAAAATAATTTTAAAAATCGTTCGGGAAATGAGTTTACTCCCTGCTTACTTTCTTTGTATACATTCGACTATACGGGATTTACGGGAAATCGCGGGTTTTCGGTTGCCGGCGATTAAACTGCTTTCATTCGGCGTCTCATCAAAAATGAAAATATTTTTGAAAACTACAAGTCTCATGGGTTTTAGTGGTGAAAAAATAATTTTAAAAATCGTTCGGGAAATGAGTTTACTCCCTGCTTACTTTCTTTGTATACATTCGACTATACGGCCGACGGGATTTACGGGAAATCGCGGGTTTTCGGTTGCCGGCGATTAAACTGCTTTCATTCGGCGTCTCATCAAAAATGAAAATATTTTTGAAAACTACAAGTCTCATGGGTTTTAGTGGTGAAAAAATAATTTTAAAAATCGTTCGGGAAATGAGTTTACTCCCTGCTTACTTTCTTTGTATACATTCGACTATACGGGATTTACGGGAAATCGCGGGTTTTCGGTTGCCGGCGATTAAACTGCTTTCATTCGGCGTCTCATCAAAAATGAAAATATTTTTGAAAACTACAAGTCTCATGGGTTTTAGTGGTGAAAAAATAATTTTAAAAATCGTTCGGGAAATGAGTTTACTCCCTTACTTTCTTTGTATACATTCGACTATACGGCCGAGTCCGGATTTACGGGAAATCGCGGGTTTTCGGTTGCCGGCGATTAAACTGCTTTCATTCGGCGTCTCATCAAAAATGAAAATATTTTTGAAAACTACAAGTCTCATGGGTTTTAGTGGTGAAAAAATAATTTTAAAAATCGTTCGGGAAATGAGTTTACTCCCTGCTTACTTTCTTTGTATACATTCGACTATACGGCCGAGTCCGGGATTTACGGGAAATCGCGGGTTTTCGGTTGCCGGCGATTAAACTGCTTTCATTCGGCGTCTCATCAAAAATGAAAATATTTTTGAAAACTACAAGTCTCATGGGTTTTAGTGGTGAAAAAATAATTTTAAAAATCGTTCGGGAAATGAGTTTACTCCCTGCTTACTTTCTTTGTATACATTCGACTATACGGGATTTACGGGAAATCGCGGGTTTTCGGTTGCCGGCGATTAAACTGCTTTCATTCGGCGTCTCATCAAAAATGAAAATATTTTTGAAAACTACAAGTCTCATGGGTTTTAGTGGTGAAAAAATAATTTTAAAAATCGTTCGGGAAATGAGTTTACTCCCTGCTTACTTTCTTTGTATACATTCGACTATAGGCCGACGGGATTTACGGGAAATCGCGGGTTTTCGGTTGCCGGCGATTAAACTGCTTTCATTCGGCGTCTCATCAAAAATGAAAATATTTTTGAAAACTACAAGTCTCATGGGTTTTAGTGGTGAAAAAATAATTTTAAAAATCGTTCGGGAAATGAGTTTACTCCCTGCTTACTTTCTTTGTATACATTCGACTATACGGGATTTACGGGAAATCGCGGGTTTTCGGTTGCCGGCGATTAAACTGCTTTCATTCGGCGTCTCATCAAAAATGAAAATATTTTTGAAAACTACAAGTCTCATGGGTTTTAGTGGTGAAAAAATAATTTTAAAAATCGTTCGGGAAATGAGTTTACTCCCTGCTTACTTTCTTTGTATACATTCGACTATACGGGATTTACGGGAAATCGCGGGTTTTCGGTTGCCGGCGATTAAACTGCTTTCATTCGGCGTCTCATCAAAAATGAAAATATTTTTGAAAACTACAAGTCTCATGGGTTTTAGTGGTGAAAAAATAATTTTAAAAATCGTTCGGGAAATGAGTTTACTCCCTGCTTACTTTCTTTGTATACATTCGACTATACGGGATTTACGGGAAATCGCGGGTTTTCGGTTGCCGGCGATTAAACTGCTTTCATTCGGCGTCTCATCAAAAATGAAAATATTTTTGAAAACTACAAGTCTCATGGGTTTTAGTGGTGAAAAAATAATTTTAAAAATCGTTCGGGAAATGAGTTTACTCCCTGCTTACTTTCTTTGTATACATTCGACTATACGGGATTTACGGGAAATCGCGGGTTTTCGGTTGCCGGCGATTAAACTGCTTTCATTCGGCGTCTCATCAAAAATGAAAATATTTTTGAAAACTACAAGTCTCATGGGTTTTAGTGGTGAAAAAATAATTTTAAAAATCGTTCGGGAAATGAGTTTACTCCCTGCTTACTTTCTTTGTATACATTCGACTATACGGCCGATCCGGGATTTACGGGAAATCGCGGGTTTTCGGTTGCCGGCGATTAAACTGCTTTCATTCGGCGTCTCATCAAAAATGAAAATATTTTTGAAAACTACAAGTCTCATGGGTTTTAGTGGTGAAAAAATAATTTTAAAAATCGTTCGGGAAATGAGTTTACTCCCTGCTTACTTTCTTTGTATACATTCGACTATACGGCCGACGGGATTTACGGGAAATCGCGGGTTTTCGGTTGCCGGCGATTAAACTGCTTTCATTCGGCGTCTCATCAAAAATGAAAATATTTTTGAAAACTACAAGTCTCATGGGTTTTAGTGGTGAAAAAATAATTTTAAAAATCGTTCGGGAAATGAGTTTACTCCCTGCTTACTTTCTTTGTATACATTCGACTATACGCGGATTTACGGGAAATCGCGGGTTTTCGGTTGCCGGCGATTAAACTGCTTTCATTCGGCGTCTCATCAAAAATGAAAATTTTTTGAAAACTACAAGTCTCATGGGTTTTAGTGGTGAAAAAATAATTTTAAAAATCGTTCGGGAAATGAGTTTACTCCCTGCTTACTTTCTTTGTATACATTCGACTATACGGGATTTACGGGAAATCGCGGGTTTTCGGTTGCCGGCGATTAAACTGCTTTCATTCGGCGTCTCATCAAAAATGAAAATATTTTTGAAAACTACAAGTCTCATGGGTTTTAGTGGTGAAAAAATAATTTTAAAAATCGTTCGGGAAATGAGTTTACTCCCTGCTTACTTTCTTTGTATACATTCGACTATACGGGCCGATCCGGGATTTACGGGAAATCGCGGGTTTTCGGTTGCCGGCGATTAAACTGCTTTCATTCGGCGTCTCATCAAAAATGAAAATATTTTGAAAACTACAAGTCTCATGGGTTTTAGTGGTGAAAAAATAATTTTAAAAATCGTTCGGGAAATGAGTTTACTCCCTGCTTACTTTCTTTGTATACATTCGACTATACGGGATTTACGGGAAATCGCGGGTTTTCGGTTGCCGGCGATTAAACTGCTTTCATTCGGCGTCTCATCAAAAATGAAAATATTTTTGAAAACTACAAGTCTCATGGGTTTTAGTGGTGAAAAAATAATTTTAAAAATCGTTCGGGAAATGAGTTTACTCCCTGCTTACTTTCTTTGTATACATTCGACTATACGGGATTTACGGGAAATCGCGGGTTTTCGGTTGCCGGCGATTAAACTGCTTTCATTCGGCGTCTCATCAAAAATGAAAATATTTTTGAAAACTACAAGTCTCATGGGTTTTAGTGGTGAAAAAATAATTTTAAAAATCGTTCGGGAAATGAGTTTACTCCCTGCTTACTTTCTTTGTATACATTCGACTATACGAGGGATTTACGGGAAATCGCGGGTTTTCGGTTGCCGGCGATTAAACTGCTTTCATTCGGCGTCTCATCAAAAATGAAAATATTTTTGAAAACTACAAGTCTCATGGGTTTTAGTGGTGAAAAAATAATTTTAAAAATCGTTCGGGAAATGAGTTTACTCCCTGCTTACTTTCTTTGTATACATTCGACTATACGGCCGAGTCCGGGATTTACGGGAAATCGCGGGTTTTCGGTTGCCGGCGATTAAACTGCTTTCATTCGGCGTCTCATCAAAAATGAAAATATTTTTGAAAACTACAAGTCTCATGGGTTTTAGTGGTGAAAAAATAATTTTAAAAATCGTTCGGGAAATGAGTTTACTCCCTGCTTACTTTCTTTGTATACATTCGACTATACGGGATTTACGGGAAATCGCGGGTTTTCGGTTGCCGGCGATTAAACTGCTTTCATTCGGCGTCTCATCAAAAATGAAAATATTTTTGAAAACTACAAGTCTCATGGGTTTTAGTGGTGAAAAAATAATTTTAAAAATCGTTCGGGAAATGAGTTTACTCCCTGCTTACTTTCTTTGTATACATTCGACTATACGGGATTTACGGGAAATCGCGGGTTTTCGGTTGCCGGCGATTAAACTGCTTTCATTCGGCGTCTCATCAAAAATGAAAATATTTTTGAAAACTACAAGTCTCATGGGTTTTAGTGGTGAAAAAATAATTTTAAAAATCGTTCGGGAAATGAGTTTACTCCCTGCTTACTTTCTTTGTATACATTCGACTATACGGGCCGAGTCCGGGATTTACGGGAAATCGCGGGTTTTCGGTTGCCGGCGATTAAACTGCTTTCATTCGGCGTCTCATCAAAAATGAAAATATTTTTGAAAACTACAAGTCTCATGGGTTTTAGTGGTGAAAAAATAATTTTAAAAATCGTTCGGGAAATGAGTTTACTCCCTGCTTACTTTCTTTGTATACATTCGACTATACGGGATTTACGGGAAATCGCGGGTTTTCGGTTGCCGGCGATTAAACTGCTTTCATTCGGCGTCTCATCAAAAATGAAAATATTTTTGAAAACTACAAGTCTCATGGGTTTTAGTGGTGAAAAAATAATTTTAAAAATCGTTCGGGAAATGAGTTTACTCCCTGCTTACTTTCTTTGTATACATTCGACTATACGGGCCGACGGATTTACGGGAAATCGCGGGTTTTCGGTTGCCGGCGATTAAACTGCTTTCATTCGGCGTCTCATCAAAAATGAAAATATTTTTGAAAACTACAAGTCTCATGGGTTTTAGTGGTGAAAAAATAATTTTAAAAATCGTTCGGGAAATGAGTTTACTCCCTGCTTACTTTCTTTGTATACATTCGACTATACGGGATTTACGGGAAATCGCGGTTTTCGGTTGCCGGCGATTAAACTGCTTTCATTCGGCGTCTCATCAAAAATGAAAATATTTTTGAAAACTACAAGTCTCATGGGTTTTAGTGGTGAAAAAATAATTTTAAAAATCGTTCGGGAAATGAGTTTACTCCCTGCTTACTTTCTTTGTATACATTCGACTATACGGGATTTACGGGAAATCGCGGGTTTTCGGTTGCCGGCGATTAAACTGCTTTCATTCGGCGTCTCATCAAAAATGAAAATATTTTTGAAAACTACAAGTCTCATGGGTTTTAGTGGTGAAAAAATAATTTTAAAAATCGTTCGGGAAATGAGTTTACTCCCTGCTTACTTTCTTTGTATACATTCGACTATACGGCCGAGTCCGGGATTTACGGGAAATCGCGGGTTTTCGGTTGCCGGCGATTAAACTGCTTTCATTCGGCGTCTCATCAAAAATGAAAATATTTTTGAAAACTACAAGTCTCATGGGTTTTAGTGGTGAAAAAATAATTTTAAAAATCGTTCGGGAAATGAGTTTACTCCCTGCTTACTTTCTTTGTATACATTCGACTATACCGAGTCCGGATTTACGGGAAATCGCGGGTTTTCGGTTGCCGGCGATTAAACTGCTTTCATTCGGCGTCTCATCAAAAATGAAAATATTTTTGAAAACTACAAGTCTCATGGGTTTTAGTGGTGAAAAAATAATTTTAAAAATCGTTCGGGAAATGAGTTTACTCCCTGCTTACTTTCTTTGTATACATTCGACTATACGGGATTTACGGGAAATCGCGGGTTTTCGGTTGCCGGCGATTAAACTGCTTTCATTCGGCGTCTCATCAAAAATGAAAATATTTTTGAAAACTACAAGTCTCATGGGTTTTAGTGGTGAAAAAATAATTTTAAAAATCGTTCGGGAAATGAGTTTACTCCCTGCTTACTTTCTTTGTATACATTCGACTATACGGGATTTACGGGAAATCGCGGGTTTTCGGTTGCCGGCGATTAAACTGCTTTCATTCGGCGTCTCATCAAAAATGAAAATATTTTTGAAAACTACAAGTCTCATGGGTTTTAGTGGTGAAAAAATAATTTTAAAAATCGTTCGGGAAATGAGTTTACTCCCTGCTTACTTTCTTTGTATACATTCGACTATACGGCCGACGGGATTTACGGGAAATCGCGGGTTTTCGGTTGCCGGCGATTAAACTGCGTCTCATCATAAAATATTTTTGAAAACTACAAGTCTCATGGGTTTTAGTGGTGAAAAAATAATTTTAAAAATCGTTCGGGAAATGAGTTTACTCCCTGCTTACTTTCTTTGTATACATTCGACTATACCGACGGGATTTACGGGAAATCGCGGGTTTTCGGTTGCCGGCGATTAAACTGCTTTCATTCGGCGTCTCATCAAAAATGAAAATATTTTTGAAAACTACAAGTCTCATGGGTTTTAGTGGTGAAAAAATAATTTTAAAAATCGTTCGGGAAATGAGTTTACTCCCTGCTTACTTTCTTTGTATACATTCGACTATACGGGATTTACGGGAAATCGCGGGTTTTCGGTTGCCGGCGATTAAACTGCTTTCATTCGGCGTCTCATTAAAAATGAAAATATTTTTGAAAACTACAAGTCTCATGGGTTTTAGTGGTGAAAAAATAATTTTAAAAATCGTTCGGGAAATGAGTTTACTCCCTGCTTACTTTCTTTGTATACATTCGACTATACGGGATTTACGGGAAATCGCGGGTTTTCGGTTGCCGGCGATTAAACTGCTTTCATTCGGCGTCTCATCAAAAATGAAAATATTTTTGAAAACTACAAGTCTCATGGGTTTTAGTGGTGAAAAAATAATTTTAAAAATCGTTCGGGAAATGAGTTTACTCCCTGCTTACTTTCTTTGTATACATTCGACTATACGGCCGACGGGATTTACGGGAAATCGCGGGTTTTCGGTTGCCGGCGATTAAACTGCTTTTATTCGGCGTCTCATCAAAAATGAAAATATTTTTGAAAACTACAAGTCTCATGGGTTTTAGTGGTGAAAAAATAATTTTAAAAATCGTTCGGGAAATGAGTTTACTCCCTGCTTACTTTCTTTGTATACATTCGACTATACGGGCCGAGTCCGGGATTTACGGGAAATCGCGGGTTTTCGGTTGCCGGCGATTAAACTGCTTTCATTCGGCGTCTCATCAAAAATGAAAATATTTTTGAAAACTACAAGTCTCATGGGTTTTAGTGGTGAAAAAATAATTTTAAAAATCGTTCGGGAAATGAGTTTACTCCCTGCTTACTTTCTTTGTATACATTCGACTATACGGATTTACGGGAAATCGCGGGTTTTCGGTTGCCGGCGATTAAACTGCTTTCATTCGGCGTCTCATCAAAAATGAAAATATTTTTGAAAACTACAAGTCTCATGGGTTTTAGTGGTGAAAAAATAATTTTAAAAATCGTTCGGGAAATGAGTTTACTCCCTGCTTACTTTCTTTGTATACATTCGACTATACGGCCGATCCGGGATTTACGGGAAATCGCGGGTTTTCGGTTGCCGGCGATTAAACTGCTTTCATTCGGCGTCTCATCAAAAATGAAAATATTTTTGAAAACTACAAGTCTCATGGGTTTTAGTGGTGAAAAAATAATTTTAAAAATCGTTCGGGAAATGAGTTTACTCCCTGCTTACTTTCTTTGTATACATTCGACTATACGGCGACGGGATTTACGGGAAATCGCGGGTTTTCGGTTGCCGGCGATTAAACTGCTTTCATTCGGCGTCTCATCAAAAATGAAAATATTTTTGAAAACTACAAGTCTCATGGGTTTTAGTGGTGAAAAAATAATTTTAAAAATCGTTCGGGAAATGAGTTTACTCCCTGCTTACTTTCTTTGTATACATTCGACTATACGGGATTTACGGGAAATCGCGGGTTTTCGGTTGCCGGCGATTAAACTGCTTTCATTCGGCGTCTCATCAAAAATGAAAATATTTTTGAAAACTACAAGTCTCATGGGTTTTAGTGGTGAAAAAATAATTTTAAAAATCGTTCGGGAAATGAGTTTACTCCCTGCTTACTTTCTTTGTATACATTCGACTATACGGGATTTACGGGAAATCGCGGGTTTTCGGTTGCCGGCGATTAAACTGCTTTCATTCGGCGTCTCATCAAAAATGAAAATATTTTTGAAAACTACAAGTCTCATGGGTTTTAGTGGTGAAAAAATAATTTTAAAAATCGTTCGGGAAATGAGTTTACTCCCTGCTTACTTTCTTTGTATACATTCGACTATACCGACGGGATTTACGGGAAATCGCGGGTTTTCGGTTGCCGGCGATTAAACTGCTTTCATTCGGCGTCTCATCAAAATGAAAATATTTTTGAAAACTACAAGTCTCATGGGTTTTAGTGGTGAAAAAATAATTTTAAAAATCGTTCGGGAAATGAGTTTACTCCCTGCTTACTTTCTTTGTATACATTCGACTATACGGGATGGATTTACGGGAAATCGCGGGTTTTCGGTTGCCGGCGATTAAACTGCTTTCATTCGGCGTCTCATCAAAAATGAAAATATTTTTGAAAACTACAAGTCTCATGGGTTTTAGTGGTGAAAAAATAATTTTAAAAATCGTTCGGGAAATGAGTTTACTCCCTGCTTACTTTCTTTGTATACATTCGACTATACGGGCCGATCCGGGATTTACGGGAAATCGCGGGTTTTCGGTTGCGGCGATTAAACTGCTTTCATTCGGCGTCTCATCAAAAATGAAAATATTTTTGAAAACTACAAGTCTCATGGGTTTTAGTGGTGAAAAAATAATTTTAAAAATCGTTCGGGAAATGAGTTTACTCCCTGCTTACTTTCTTTGTATACATTCGACTATACGGCCGAGTCCGGATTTACGGGAAATCGCGGGTTTTCGGTTGCCGGCGATTAAACTGCTTTCATTCGGCGTCTCATCAAAAATGAAAATATTTTTGAAAACTACAAGTCTCATGGGTTTTAGTGGTGAAAAAATAATTTTAAAAATCGTTCGGGAAATGAGTTTACTCCCTGCTTACTTTCTTTGTATACATTCGACTATACGGGATTTACGGGAAATCGCGGGTTTTCGGTTGCCGGCGATTAAACTGCTTTCATTCGGCGTCTCATCAAAAATGAAAATATTTTTGAAAACTACAAGTCTCATGGGTTTTAGTGGTGAAAAAATAATTTTAAAAATCGTTCGGGAAATGAGTTTACTCCCTGCTTACTTTCTTTGTATACATTCGACTATACGGCGACGGGATTTACGGGAAATCGCGGGTTTTCGGTTGCCGGCGATTAAACTGCTTTCATTCGGCGTCTCATCAAAAATGAAAATATTTTTGAAAACTACAAGTCTCATGGGTTTTAGTGGTGAAAAAATAATTTTAAAAATCGTTCGGGAAATGAGTTTACTCCCTGCTTACTTTCTTTGTATACATTCGACTATACGGCCGAGGGATTTACGGGAAATCGCGGGTTTTCGGTTGCCGGCGATTAAACTGCTTTCATTCGGCGTCTCATCAAAAATGAAAATATTTTGAAAACTACAAGTCTCATGGGTTTTAGTGGTGAAAAAATAATTTTAAAAATCGTTCGGGAAATGAGTTTACTCCCTGCTTACTTTCTTTGTATACATTCGACTATACGGGATTTACGGGAAATCGCGGGTTTTCGGTTGCCGGCGATTAAACTGCTTTCATTCGGCGTCTCATCAAAAATGAAAATATTTTTGAAAACTACAAGTCTCATGGGTTTTAGTGGTGAAAAAATAATTTTAAAAATCGTTCGGGAAATGAGTTTACTCCCTGCTTACTTTCTTTGTATACATTCGACTATACGGCCGATCCGGATTACGGGAAATCGCGGGTTTTCGGTTGCCGGCGATTAAACTGCTTTCATTCGGCGTCTCATCAAAAATGAAAATATTTTTGAAAACTACAAGTCTCATGGGTTTTAGTGGTGAAAAAATAATTTTAAAAATCGTTCGGGAAATGAGTTTACTCCCTGCTTACTTTCTTTGTATACATTCGACTATACGATTTACGGGAAATCGCGGGTTTTCGGTTGCCGGCGATTAAACTGCTTTCATTCGGCGTCTCATCAAAAATGAAAATATTTTTGAAAACTACAAGTCTCATGGGTTTTAGTGGTGAAAAAATAATTTTAAAAATCGTTCGGGAAATGAGTTTACTCCCTGCTTACTTTCTTTGTATACATTCGACTATACGGGCCGAGGGATTTACGGGAAATCGCGGGTTTTCGGTTGCCGGCGATTAAACTGCTTTCATTCGGCGTCTCATCAAAAATGAAAATATTTTTGAAAACTACAAGTCTCATGGGTTTTAGTGGTGAAAAAATAATTTTAAAAATCGTTCGGGAAATGAGTTTACTCCCTGCTTACTTTCTTTGTATACATTCGACTATACGGCCGAGTCCGGATTTACGGGAAATCGCGGGTTTTCGGTTGCCGGCGATTAAACTGCTTTCATTCGGCGTCTCATCAAAAATGAAAATATTTTTGAAAACTACAAGTCTCATGGGTTTTAGTGGTGAAAAAATAATTTTAAAAATCGTTCGGGAAATGAGTTTACTCCCTGCTTACTTTCTTTGTATACATTCGACTATACGGGATTTACGGGAAATCGCGGGTTTTCGGTTGCCGGCGATTAAACTGCTTTCATTCGGCGTCTCATCAAAAATGAAAATATTTTTGAAAACTACAAGTCTCATGGGTTTTAGTGGTGAAAAAATAATTTTAAAAATCGTTCGGGAAATGAGTTTACTCCCTGCTTACTTTCTTTGTATACATTCGACTATACGGGATTTACGGGAAATCGCGGGTTTTCGGTTGCCGGCGATTAAACTGCTTTCATTCGGCGTCTCATCAAAAATGAAAATATTTTTGAAAACTACAAGTCTCATGGGTTTTAGTGGTGAAAAAATAATTTTAAAAATCGTTCGGGAAATGAGTTTACTCCCTGCTTACTTTCTTTGTATACATTCGACTATACGGGCCGACGGGATTTACGGGAAATCGCGGGTTTTCGGTTGCCGGCGATTAAACTGCTTTCATTCGGCGTCTCATCAAAAATGAAAATATTTTTGAAAACTACAAGTCTCATGGGTTTTAGTGGTGAAAAAATAATTTTAAAAATCGTTCGGGAAATGAGTTTACTCCCTGCTTACTTTCTTTGTATACATTCGACTATACGGGATTTACGGGAAATCGCGGGTTTTCGGTTGCCGGCGATTAAACTGCTTTCATTCGGCGTCTCATCAAAAATGAAAATATTTTTGAAAACTACAAGTCTCATGGGTTTTAGTGGTGAAAAAATAATTTTAAAAATCGTTCGGGAAATGAGTTTACTCCCTGCTTACTTTCTTTGTATACATTCGACTATACGGATTTACGGGAAATCGCGGGTTTTCGGTTGCCGGCGATTAAACTGCTTTCATTCGGCGTCTCATCAAAAATGAAAATATTTTTGAAAACTACAAGTCTCATGGGTTTTAGTGGTGAAAAAATAATTTTAAAAATCGTTCGGGAAATGAGTTTACTCCTGCTTACTTTCTTTGTATACATTCGACTATACACGGGATTTACGGGAAATCGCGGGTTTTCGGTTGCCGGCGATTAAACTGCTTTCATTCGGCGTCTCATCAAAAATGAAAATATTTTTGAAAACTACAAGTCTCATGGGTTTTAGTGGTGAAAAAATAATTTTAAAAATCGTTCGGGAAATGAGTTTACTCCCTGCTTACTTTCTTTGTATACATTCGACTATACGGGATTTACGGGAAATCGCGGGTTTTCGGTTGCCGGCGATTAAACTGCTTTCATTCCGTCTCATCAAAAATGAAAATATTTTTGAAAACTACAAGTCTCATGGGTTTTAGTGGTGAAAAAATAATTTTAAAAATCGTTCGGGAAATGAGTTTACTCCCTGCTTACTTTCTTTGTATACATTCGACTATACGGGATTTACGGGAAATCGCGGGTTTTCGGTTGCCGGCGATTAAACTGCTTTCATTCGGCGTCTCATCAAAAATGAAAATATTTTTGAAAACTACAAGTCTCATGGGTTTTAGTGGTGAAAAAATAATTTTAAAAATCGTTCGGGAAATGAGTTTACTGCTTACTTTCTTTGTATACATTCGACTATACGGGATTTACGGGAAATCGCGGGTTTTCGGTTGCCGGCGATTAAACTGCTTTCATTCGGCGTCTCATCAAAAATGAAAAATTTTTTGAAAACTACAAGTCTCATGGGTTTTAGTGGTGAAAAAATAATTTTAAAAATCGTTCGGGAAATGAGTTTACTCCCTGCTTACTTTCTTTGTATACATTCGACTATACGGGATTTACGGGAAATCGCGGGTTTTCGGTTGCCGGCGATTAAACTGCTTTCATTCGGCGTCTCATCAAAAATGAAAATATTTTTGAAAACTACAAGTCTCATGGGTTTTAGTGGTGAAAAAATAATTTTAAAAATCGTTCGGGAAATGAGTTTACTCCCTGCTTACTTTCTTTGTATACATTCGACTATACGGGATTTACGGGAAATCGCGGGTTTTCGGTTGCCGGCGATTAAACTGCTTTCATTCGGCGTCTCATCAAAAATGAAAATATTTTTGAAAACTACAAGTCTCATGGGTTTTAGTGGTGAAAAAATAATTTTAAAAATCGTTCGGGAAATGAGTTTACTCCCTGCTTACTTTCTTTGTATACATTCGACTATACGGGCCGATTACGGGAAATCGCGGGTTTTCGGTTGCCGGCGATTAAACTGCTTTCATTCGGCGTCTCATCAAAAATGAAAATATTTTTGAAAACTACAAGTCTCATGGGTTTTAGTGGTGAAAAAATAATTTTAAAAATCGTTCGGGAAATGAGTTTACTCCCTGCTTACTTTCTTTGTATACATTCGACTATACGGGATTTACGGGAAATCGCGGGTTTTCGGTTGCCGGCGATTAAACTGCTTTCATTCGGCGTCTCATCAAAAATGAAAATATTTTTGAAAACTACAAGTCTCATGGGTTTTAGTGGTGAAAAAATAATTTTAAAAATCGTTCGGGAAATGAGTTTACTCCCTGCTTACTTTCTTTGTATACATTCGACTATACGGGATTTACGGGAAATCGCGGGTTTTCGGTTGCCGGCGATTAAACTGCTTTCATTCGGCGTCTCATCAAAAATGAAAATATTTTTGAAAACTACAAGTCTCATGGGTTTTAGTGGTGAAAAAATAATTTTAAAAATCGTTCGGGAAATGAGTTTACTCCCTGCTTACTTTCTTTGTATACATTCGACTATACGGGATTTACGGGAAATCGCGGGTTTTCGGTTGCCGGCGATTAAACTGCTTTCATTCGGCGTCTCATCAAAAATGAAAATATTTTTGAAAACTACAAGTCTCATGGGTTTTAGTGGTGAAAAAATAATTTTAAAAATCGTTCGGGAAATGAGTTTACTCCCTGCTTACTTTCTTTGTATACATTCGACTATACGGGATTTACGGGAAATCGCGGGTTTTCGGTTGCCGGCGATTAAACTGCTTTCATTCGGCGTCTCATCAAAAATGAAAATATTTTTGAAAACTACAAGTCTCATGGGTTTTAGTGGTGAAAAAATAATTTTAAAAATCGTTCGGGAAATGAGTTTACTCCCTGCTTACTTTCTTTGTATACATTCGACTATACGGGATTTACGGGAAATCGCGGGTTTTCGGTTGCCGGCGATTAAACTGCTTTCATTCGGCGTCTCATCAAAAATGAAAATATTTTTGAAAACTACAAGTCTCATGGGTTTTAGTGGTGAAAAAATAATTTTAAAAATCGTTCGGGAAATGAGTTTACTCCCTGCTTACTTTCTTTGTATACATTCGACTATACGGGATTTACGGGAAATCGCGGGTTTTCGGTTGCCGGCGATTAAACTGCTTTCATTCGGCGTCTCATCAAAAATGAAAATATTTTTGAAAACTACAAGTCTCATGGGTTTTAGTGGTGAAAAAATAATTTTAAAAATCGTTCGGGAAATGAGTTTACTCCCTGCTTACTTTCTTTGTATACATTCGACTATACGGGATTTACGGGAAATCGCGGGTTTTCGGTTGCCGGCGATTAAACTGCTTTCATTCGGCGTCTCATCAAAAATGAAAATATTTTTGAAAACTACAAGTCTCATGGGTTTTAGTGGTGAAAAAATAATTTTAAAAATCGTTCGGGAAATGAGTTTACTCCCTGCTTACTTTCTTTGTATACATTCGACTATACGGGATTTACGGGAAATCGCGGGTTTTCGGTTGCCGGCGATTAAACTGCTTTCATTCGGCGTCTCATCAAAAATGAAAATATTTTTGAAAACTACAAGTCTCATGGGTTTTAGTGGTGAAAAAATAATTTTAAAAATCGTTCGGGAAATGAGTTTACTCCCTGCTTACTTTCTTTGTATACATTCGACTATACGGGATTTACGGGAAATCGCGGGTTTTCGGTTGCCGGCGATTAAACTGCTTTCATTCGGCGTCTCATCAAAAATGAAAATATTTTTGAAAACTACAAGTCTCATGGGTTTTAGTGGTGAAAAAATAATTTTAAAAATCGTTTGGGAAATGAGTTTACTCCCTGCTTACTTTCTTTATGTACATTCGACTATACGGGATTTACGGGAAATCGCGGTTTTCGGTTGCCGGCGATTAAACTGCTTTCATTCGGCGTCTCATCAAAAATGAAAATATTTTTGAAAACTACAAGTCTCATGGGTTTTAGTGGTGAAAAAATAATTTTAAAAATCGTTCGGGAAATGAGTTTACTCCCTGCTTACTTTCTTTGTATACATTCGACTATACGGGATTTACGGGAAATCGCGGGTTTTCGGTTGCCGGCGATTAAACTGCTTTCATTCGGCGTCTCATCAAAAATGAAAATATTTTTGAAAACTACAAGTCTCATGGGTTTTAGTGGTGAAAAAATAATTTTAAAAATCGTTCGGGAAATGAGTTTACTCCCTGCTTACTTTCTTTGTATACATTCGACTATACGGGATTTACGGGAAATCGCGGGTTTTCGGTTGCCGGCGATTAAACTGCTTTCATTCGGCGTCTCATCAAAAATGAAAATATTTTTGAAAACTACAAGTCTCATGGGTTTTAGTGGTGAAAAAATAATTTTAAAAATCGTTCGGGAAATGAGTTTACTCCCTGCTTACTTTCTTTGTATACATTCGACTATACGGGCCGACGGGATTTACGGGAAATCGCGGGTTTTCGGTTGCCGGCGATTAAACTGCTTTCATTCGGCGTCTCATCAAAAATGAAAATATTTTTGAAAACTACAAGTCTCATGGGTTTTAGTGGTGAAAAAATAATTTTAAAAATCGTTCGGGAAATGAGTTTACTCCCTGCTTACTTTCTTTGTATACATTCGACTATACGGGATTTACGGGAAATCGCGGGTTTTCGGTTGCCGGCGATTAAACTGCTTTCATTCGGCGTCTCATCAAAAATGAAAATATTTTTGAAAACTACAAGTCTCATGGGTTTTAGTGGTGAAAAAATAATTTTAAAAATCGTTCGGGAAATGAGTTTACTCCCTGCTTACTTTCTTTGTATACATTCGACTATACGGGATTTACGGGAAATCGCGGGTTTTCGGTTGCCGGCGATTAAACTGCTTTCATTCGGCGTCTCATCAAAAATGAAAATATTTTTGAAAACTACAAGTCTCATGGGTTTTAGTGGTGAAAAAATAATTTTAAAAATCGTTCGGGAAATGAGTTTACTCCCTGCTTACTTTCTTTGTATACATTCGACTATACGGGATTTACGGGAAATCGCGGGTTTTCGGTTGCCGGCGATTAAACTGCTTTCATTCGGCGTCTCATCAAAAATGAAAATATTTTTGAAAACTACAAGTCTCATGGGTTTTAGTGGTGAAAAAATAATTTTAAAAATCGTTCGGGAAATGAGTTTACTCCCTGCTTACTTTCTTTGTATACATTCGACTATACGGGATTTACGGGAAATCGCGGGTTTTCGGTTGCCGGCGATTAAACTGCTTTCATTCGGCGTCTCATCAAAAATGAAAATATTTTTGAAAACTACAAGTCTCATGGGTTTTAGTGGTGAAAAAATAATTTTAAAAATCGTTCGGGAAATGAGTTTACTCCCTGCTTACTTTCTTTGTATACATTCGACTATACGGGATTTACGGGAAATCGCGGGTTTTCGGTTGCCGGCGATTAAACTGCTTTCATTCGGCGTCTCATCAAAAATGAAAATATTTTTGAAAACTACAAGTCTCATGGGTTTTAGTGGTGAAAAAATAATTTTAAAAATCGTTCGGGAAATGAGTTTACTCCCTGCTTACTTTCTTTGTATACATTCGACTATACGGGATTTACGGGAAATCGCGGGTTTTCGGTTGCCGGCGATTAAACTGCTTTCATTCGGCGTCTCATCAAAAATGAAAATATTTTTGAAAACTACAAGTCTCATGGGTTTTAGTGGTGAAAAAATAATTTTAAAAATCGTTCGGGAAATGAGTTTACTCCCTGCTTACTTTCTTTGTATACATTCGACTATACGGGATTTACGGGAAATCGCGGGTTTTCGGTTGCCGGCGATTAAACTGCTTTCATTCGGCGTCTCATCAAAAATGAAAATATTTTTGAAAACTACAAGTCTCATGGGTTTTAGTGGTGAAAAAATAATTTTAAAAATCGTTCGGGAAATGAGTTTACTCCCTGCTTACTTTCTTTGTATACATTCGACTATACGGGATTTACGGGAAATCGCGGGTTTTCGGTTGCCGGCGATTAAACTGCTTTCATTCGGCGTCTCATCAAAAATGAAAATATTTTTGAAAACTACAAGTCTCATGGGTTTTAGTGGTGAAAAAATAATTTTAAAAATCGTTCGGGAAATGAGTTTACTCCCTGCTTACTTTCTTTGTATACATTCGACTATACGGGATTTACGGGAAATCGCGGGTTTTCGGTTGCCGGCGATTAAACTGCTTTCATTCGGCGTCTCATCAAAAATGAAAAATTTTTGAAAACTACAAGTCTCATGGGTTTTAGTGGTGAAAAAATAATTTTAAAAATCGTTCGGGAAATGAGTTTACTCCCTGCTTACTTTCTTTGTATACATTCGACTATACGGGATTTACGGGAAATCGCGGGTTTTCGGTTGCCGGCGATTAAACTGCTTTCATTCGGCGTCTCATCAAAAATGAAAATATTTTTGAAAACTACAAGTCTCATGGGTTTTAGTGGTGAAAAAATAATTTTAAAAATCGTTCGGGAAATGAGTTTACTCCCTGCTTACTTTCTTTGTATACATTCGACTATACGGGCCGAGGGATTTACGGGAAATCGCGGGTTTTCGGTTGCCGGCGATTAAACTGCTTTCATTCGGCGTCTCATCAAAAATGAAAATATTTTTGAAAACTACAAGTCTCATGGGTTTTAGTGGTGAAAAAATAATTTTAAAAATCGTTCGGGAAATGAGTTTACTCCCTGCTTACTTTCTTTGTATACATTCGACTATACGGGCCGATTTACGGGAAATCGCGGGTTTTCGGTTGCCGGCGATTAAACTGCTTTCATTCGGCGTCTCATCAAAAATGAAAATATTTTTGAAAACTACAAGTCTCATGGGTTTTAGTGGTGAAAAAATAATTTTAAAAATCGTTCGGGAAATGAGTTTACTCCCTGCTTACTTTCTTTGTATACATTCGACTATACGGGATTTACGGGAAATCGCGGGTTTTCGGTTGCCGGCGATTAAACTGCTTTCATTCGGCGTCTCATCAAAAATGAAAATATTTTTGAAAACTACAAGTCTCATGGGTTTTAGTGGTGAAAAAATAATTTTAAAAATCGTTCGGGAAATGAGTTTACTCCCTGCTTACTTTCTTTGTATACATTCGACTATACGGGATTTACGGGAAATCGCGGGTTTTCGGTTGCCGGCGATTAAACTGCTTTCATTCGGCGTCTCATCAAAAATGAAAATATTTTTGAAAACTACAAGTCTCATGGGTTTTAGTGGTGAAAAAATAATTTTAAAAATCGTTCGGGAAATGAGTTTACTCCCTGCTTACTTTCTTTGTATACATTTTGTATACATTCGACTATACGGGATTTACGGGAAATCGCGGGTTTTCGGTTGCCGGCGATTAAACTGCTTTCATTCGGCGTCTCATCAAAAATGAAAATATTTTTGAAAACTACAAGTCTCATGGGTTTTAGTGGTGAAAAAATAATTTTAAAAATCGTTCGGGAAATGAGTTTACTCCCTGCTTACTTTCTTTGTATACATTCGACTATACGGGATTTACGGGAAATCGCGGGTTTTCGGTTGCCGGCGATTAAACTGCTTTCATTCGGCGTCTCATCAAAAATGAAAATATTTTTGAAAACTACAAGTCTCATGGGTTTTAGTGGTGAAAAAATAATTTTAAAAATCGTTCGGGAAATGAGTTTACTCCCTGCTTACTTTCTTTGTATACATTCGACTATACGGGATTTACGGGAAATCGCGGGTTTTCGGTTGCCGGCGATTAAACTGCTTTCATTCGGCGTCTCATCAAAAATGAAAATATTTTTGAAAACTACAAGTCTCATGGGTTTTAGTGGTGAAAAAATAATTTTAAAAATCGTTCGGGAAATGAGTTTACTCCCTGCTTACTTTCTTTGTATACATTCGACTATACGGGATTTACGGGAAATCGCGGGTTTTCGGTTGCCGGCGATTAAACTGCTTTCATTCGGCGTCTCATCAAAAATGAAAATATTTTTGAAAACTACAAGTCTCATGGGTTTTAGTGGTGAAAAAATAATTTTAAAAATCGTTCGGGAAATGAGTTTACTCCCTGCTTACTTTCTTTGTATACATTCGACTATACGGGATTTACGGGAAATCGCGGGTTTTCGGTTGCCGGCGATTAAACTGCTTTCATTCGGCGTCTCATCAAAAATGAAAATATTTTTGAAAACTACAAGTCTCATGGGTTTTAGTGGTGAAAAAATAATTTTAAAAATCGTTCGGGAAATGAGTTTACTCCCTGCTTACTTTCTTTGTATACATTCGACTATACGGGATTTACGGGAAATCGCGGGTTTTCGGTTGCCGGCGATTAAACTGCTTTCATTCGGCGTCTCATCAAAAATGAAAATATTTTTGAAAACTACAAGTCTCATGGGTTTTAGTGGTGAAAAAATAATTTTAAAAATCGTTCGGGAAATGAGTTTACTCCCTGCTTACTTTCTTTGTATACATTCGACTATACGGGATTTACGGGAAATCGCGGGTTTTCGGTTGCCGGCGATTAAACTGCTTTCATTCGGCGTCTCATCAAAAATGAAAATATTTTTGAAAACTACAAGTCTCATGGGTTTTAGTGGTGAAAAAATAATTTTAAAAATCGTTCGGGAAATGAGTTTACTCCCTGCTTACTTTCTTTGTATACATTCGACTATACGGGATTTACGGGAAATCGCGGGTTTT
The DNA here is from genome assembly GCA_030067915.1 of Hydractinia echinata. Lineage (NCBI taxonomy): Eukaryota > Metazoa > Cnidaria > Hydrozoa > Anthoathecata > Hydractiniidae > Hydractinia > Hydractinia echinata. Next base: position 21,736 of record JASGCC010001021.1, on the reverse strand, counting down.
CGGTTGCCGGCGATTAAACTGCTTTCATTCGGCGTCTCATCAAAAATGAAAATATTTTTGAAAACTACAAGTCTCATGGGTTTTAGTGGTGAAAAAATAATTTTAAAAATCGTTCGGGAAATGAGTTTACTCCCTGCTTACTTTCTTTGTATACATTCGACTATACGGGATTTACGGGAAATCGCGGGTTTTCGGTTGCCGGCGATTAAACTGCTTTCATTCGGCGTCTCATCAAAAATGAAAATATTTTTGAAAACTACAAGTCTCATGGGTTTTAGTGGTGAAAAAATAATTTTAAAAATCGTTCGGGAAATGAGTTTACTCCCTGCTTACTTTCTTTGTATACATTCGACTATACGGGATTTACGGGAAATCGCGGGTTTTCGGTTGCCGGCGATTAAACTGCTTTCATTCGGCGTCTCATCAAAAATGAAAATATTTTTGAAAACTACAAGTCTCATGGGTTTTAGTGGTGAAAAAATAATTTTAAAAATCGTTCGGGAAATGAGTTTACTCCCTGCTTACTTTCTTTGTATACATTCGACTATACGGGATTTACGGGAAATCGCGGGTTTTCGGTTGCCGGCGATTAAACTGCTTTCATTCGGCGTCTCATCAAAAATGAAAATATTTTTGAAAACTACAAGTCTCATGGGTTTTAGTGGTGAAAAAATAATTTTAAAAATCGTTCGGGAAATGAGTTTACTCCCTGCTTACTTTCTTTGTATACATTCGACTATACGGGATTTACGGGAAATCGCGGGTTTTCGGTTGCCGGCGATTAAACTGCTTTCATTCGGCGTCTCATCAAAAATGAAAATATTTTTGAAAACTACAAGTCTCATGGGTTTTAGTGGTGAAAAAATAATTTTAAAAATCGTTCGGGAAATGAGTTTACTCCCTGCTTACTTTCTTTGTATACATTCGACTATACGGGATTTACGGGAAATCGCGGGTTTTCGGTTGCCGGCGATTAAACTGCTTTCATTCGGCGTCTCATCAAAAATGAAAATATTTTTGAAAACTACAAGTCTCATGGGTTTTAGTGGTGAAAAAATAATTTTAAAAATCGTTCGGGAAATGAGTTTACTCCCTGCTTACTTTCTTTGTATACATTCGACTATACGGGATTTACGGGAAATCGCGGGTTTTCGGTTGCCGGCGATTAAACTGCTTTCATTCGGCGTCTCATCAAAAATGAAAATATTTTTGAAAACTACAAGTCTCATGGGTTTTAGTGGTGAAAAAATAATTTTAAAAATCGTTCGGGAAATGAGTTTACTCCCTGCTTACTTTCTTTGTATACATTCGACTATACGGGATTTACGGGAAATCGCGGGTTTTCGGTTGCCGGCGATTAAACTGCTTTCATTCGGCGTCTCATCAAAAATGAAAATATTTTTGAAAACTACAAGTCTCATGGGTTTTAGTGGTGAAAAAATAATTTTAAAAATCGTTCGGGAAATGAGTTTACTCCCTGCTTACTTTCTTTGTATACATTCGACTATACGGGATTTACGGGAAATCGCGGGTTTTCGGTTGCCGGCGATTAAACTGCTTTCATTCGGCGTCTCATCAAAAATGAAAATATTTTTGAAAACTACAAGTCTCATGGGTTTTAGTGGTGAAAAAATAATTTTAAAAATCGTTCGGGAAATGAGTTTACTCCCTGCTTACTTTCTTTGTATACATTCGACTATACGGGATTTACGGGAAATCGCGGGTTTTCGGTTGCCGGCGATTAAACTGCTTTCATTCGGCGTCTCATCAAAAATGAAAATATTTTTGAAAACTACAAGTCTCATGGGTTTTAGTGGTGAAAAAATAATTTTAAAAATCGTTCGGGAAATGAGTTTACTCCCTGCTTACTTTCTTTGTATACATTCGACTATACGGGATTTACGGGAAATCGCGGGTTTTCGGTTGCCGGCGATTAAACTGCTTTCATTCGGCGTCTCATCAAAAATGAAAATATTTTTGAAAACTACAAGTCTCATGGGTTTTAGTGGTGAAAAAATAATTTTAAAAATCGTTCGGGAAATGAGTTTACTCCCTGCTTACTTTCTTTGTATACATTCGACTATACGGGATTTACGGGAAATCGCGGGTTTTCGGTTGCCGGCGATTAAACTGCTTTCATTCGGCGTCTCATCAAAAATGAAAATATTTTTGAAAACTACAAGTCTCATGGGTTTTAGTGGTGAAAAAATAATTTTAAAAATCGTTCGGGAAATGAGTTTACTCCCTGCTTACTTTCTTTGTATACATTCGACTATACGGGATTTACGGGAAATCGCGGGTTTTCGGTTGCCGGCGATTAAACTGCTTTCATTCGGCGTCTCATCAAAAATGAAAATATTTTTGAAAACTACAAGTCTCATGGGTTTTAGTGGTGAAAAAATAATTTTAAAAATCGTTCGGGAAATGAGTTTACTCCCTGCTTACTTTCTTTGTATACATTCGACTATACGGGATTTACGGGAAATCGCGGGTTTTCGGTTGCCGGCGATTAAACTGCTTTCATTCGGCGTCTCATCAAAAATGAAAATATTTTTGAAAACTACAAGTCTCATGGGTTTTAGTGGTGAAAAAATAATTTTAAAAATCGTTCGGGAAATGAGTTTACTCCCTGCTTACTTTCTTTGTATACATTCGACTATACGGGATTTACGGGAAATCGCGGGTTTTCGGTTGCCGGCGATTAAACTGCTTTCATTCGGCGTCTCATCAAAAATGAAAATATTTTTGAAAACTACAAGTCTCATGGGTTTTAGTGGTGAAAAAATAATTTTAAAAATCGTTCGGGAAATGAGTTTACTCCCTGCTTACTTTCTTTGTATACATTCGACTATACGGGATTTACGGGAAATCGCGGGTTTTCGGTTGCCGGCGATTAAACTGCTTTCATTCGGCGTCTCATCAAAAATGAAAATATTTTTGAAAACTACAAGTCTCATGGGTTTTAGTGGTGAAAAAATAATTTTAAAAATCGTTCGGGAAATGAGTTTACTCCCTGCTTACTTTCTTTGTATACATTCGACTATACGGGATTTACGGGAAATCGCGGGTTTTCGGTTGCCGGCGATTAAACTGCTTTCATTCGGCGTCTCATCAAAAATGAAAATATTTTTGAAAACTACAAGTCTCATGGGTTTTAGTGGTGAAAAAATAATTTTAAAAATCGTTCGGGAAATGAGTTTACTCCCTGCTTACTTTCTTTGTATACATTCGACTATACGGGATTTACGGGAAATCGCGGGTTTTCGGTTGCCGGCGATTAAACTGCTTTCATTCGGCGTCTCATCAAAAATGAAAATATTTTTGAAAACTACAAGTCTCATGGGTTTTAGTGGTGAAAAAATAATTTTAAAAATCGTTCGGGAAATGAGTTTACTCCCTGCTTACTTTCTTTGTATACATTCGACTATACGGGATTTACGGGAAATCGCGGGTTTTCGGTTGCCGGCGATTAAACTGCTTTCATTCGGCGTCTCATCAAAAATGAAAATATTTTTGAAAACTACAAGTCTCATGGGTTTTAGTGGTGAAAAAATAATTTTAAAAATCGTTCGGGAAATGAGTTTACTCCCTGCTTACTTTCTTTGTATACATTCGACTATACGGGATTTACGGGAAATCGCGGGTTTTCGGTTGCCGGCGATTAAACTGCTTTCATTCGGCGTCTCATCAAAAATGAAAATATTTTTGAAAACTACAAGTCTCATGGGTTTTAGTGGTGAAAAAATAATTTTAAAAATCGTTCGGGAAATGAGTTTACTCCCTGCTTACTTTCTTTGTATACATTCGACTATACGGGATTTACGGGAAATCGCGGGTTTTCGGTTGCCGGCGATTAAACTGCTTTCATTCGGCGTCTCATCAAAAATGAAAATATTTTTGAAAACTACAAGTCTCATGGGTTTTAGTGGTGAAAAAATAATTTTAAAAATCGTTCGGGAAATGAGTTTACTCCCTGCTTACTTTCTTTGTATACATTCGACTATACGGGATTTACGGGAAATCGCGGGTTTTCGGTTGCCGGCGATTAAACTGCTTTCATTCGGCGTCTCATCAAAAATGAAAATATTTTTGAAAACTACAAGTCTCATGGGTTTTAGTGGTGAAAAAATAATTTTAAAAATCGTTCGGGAAATGAGTTTACTCCCTGCTTACTTTCTTTGTATACATTCGACTATACGGGATTTACGGGAAATCGCGGGTTTTCGGTTGCCGGCGATTAAACTGCTTTCATTCGGCGTCTCATCAAAAATGAAAATATTTTTGAAAACTACAAGTCTCATGGGTTTTAGTGGTGAAAAAATAATTTTAAAAATCGTTCGGGAAATGAGTTTACTCCCTGCTTACTTTCTTTGTATACATTCGACTATACGGGATTTACGGGAAATCGCGGGTTTTCGGTTGCCGGCGATTAAACTGCTTTCATTCGGCGTCTCATCAAAAATGAAAATATTTTTGAAAACTACAAGTCTCATGGGTTTTAGTGGTGAAAAAATAATTTTAAAAATCGTTCGGGAAATGAGTTTACTCCCTGCTTACTTTCTTTGTATACATTCGACTATACGGGATTTACGGGAAATCGCGGGTTTTCGGTTGCCGGCGATTAAACTGCTTTCATTCGGCGTCTCATCAAAAATGAAAATATTTTTGAAAACTACAAGTCTCATGGGTTTTAGTGGTGAAAAAATAATTTTAAAAATCGTTCGGGAAATGAGTTTACTCCCTGCTTACTTTCTTTGTATACATTCGACTATACGGGATTTACGGGAAATCGCGGGTTTTCGGTTGCCGGCGATTAAACTGCTTTCATTCGGCGTCTCATCAAAAATGAAAATATTTTTGAAAACTACAAGTCTCATGGGTTTTAGTGGTGAAAAAATAATTTTAAAAATCGTTCGGGAAATGAGTTTACTCCCTGCTTACTTTCTTTGTATACATTCGACTATACGGGATTTACGGGAAATCGCGGGTTTTCGGTTGCCGGCGATTAAACTGCTTTCATTCGGCGTCTCATCAAAAATGAAAATATTTTTGAAAACTACAAGTCTCATGGGTTTTAGTGGTGAAAAAATAATTTTAAAAATCGTTCGGGAAATGAGTTTACTCCCTGCTTACTTTCTTTGTATACATTCGACTATACGGGATTTACGGGAAATCGCGGGTTTTCGGTTGCCGGCGATTAAACTGCTTTCATTCGGCGTCTCATCAAAAATGAAAATATTTTTGAAAACTACAAGTCTCATGGGTTTTAGTGGTGAAAAAATAATTTTAAAAATCGTTCGGGAAATGAGTTTACTCCCTGCTTACTTTCTTTGTATACATTCGACTATACGGGATTTACGGGAAATCGCGGGTTTTCGGTTGCCGGCGATTAAACTGCTTTCATTCGGCGTCTCATCAAAAATGAAAATATTTTTGAAAACTACAAGTCTCATGGGTTTTAGTGGTGAAAAAATAATTTTAAAAATCGTTCGGGAAATGAGTTTACTCCCTGCTTACTTTCTTTGTATACATTCGACTATACGGGATTTACGGGAAATCGCGGGTTTTCGGTTGCCGGCGATTAAACTGCTTTCATTCGGCGTCTCATCAAAAATGAAAATATTTTTGAAAACTACAAGTCTCATGGGTTTTAGTGGTGAAAAAATAATTTTAAAAATCGTTCGGGAAATGAGTTTACTCCCTGCTTACTTTCTTTGTATACATTCGACTATACGGGATTTACGGGAAATCGCGGGTTTTCGGTTGCCGGCGATTAAACTGCTTTCATTCGGCGTCTCATCAAAAATGAAAATATTTTTGAAAACTACAAGTCTCATGGGTTTTAGTGGTGAAAAAATAATTTTAAAAATCGTTCGGGAAATGAGTTTACTCCCTGCTTACTTTCTTTGTATACATTCGACTATACGGGATTTACGGGAAATCGCGGGTTTTCGGTTGCCGGCGATTAAACTGCTTTCATTCGGCGTCTCATCAAAAATGAAAATATTTTTGAAAACTACAAGTCTCATGGGTTTTAGTGGTGAAAAAATAATTTTAAAAATCGTTCGGGAAATGAGTTTACTCCCTGCTTACTTTCTTTGTATACATTCGACTATACGGGATTTACGGGAAATCGCGGGTTTTCGGTTGCCGGCGATTAAACTGCTTTCATTCGGCGTCTCATCAAAAATGAAAATATTTTTGAAAACTACAAGTCTCATGGGTTTTAGTGGTGAAAAAATAATTTTAAAAATCGTTCGGGAAATGAGTTTACTCCCTGCTTACTTTCTTTGTATACATTCGACTATACGGGATTTACGGGAAATCGCGGGTTTTCGGTTGCCGGCGATTAAACTGCTTTCATTCGGCGTCTCATCAAAAATGAAAATATTTTTGAAAACTACAAGTCTCATGGGTTTTAGTGGTGAAAAAATAATTTTAAAAATCGTTCGGGAAATGAGTTTACTCCCTGCTTACTTTCTTTGTATACATTCGACTATACGGGATTTACGGGAAATCGCGGGTTTTCGGTTGCCGGCGATTAAACTGCTTTCATTCGGCGTCTCATCAAAAATGAAAATATTTTTGAAAACTACAAGTCTCATGGGTTTTAGTGGTGAAAAAATAATTTTAAAAATCGTTCGGGAAATGAGTTTACTCCCTGCTTACTTTCTTTGTATACATTCGACTATACGGGATTTACGGGAAATCGCGGGTTTTCGGTTGCCGGCGATTAAACTGCTTTCATTCGGCGTCTCATCAAAAATGAAAATATTTTTGAAAACTACAAGTCTCATGGGTTTTAGTGGTGAAAAAATAATTTTAAAAATCGTTCGGGAAATGAGTTTACTCCCTGCTTACTTTCTTTGTATACATTCGACTATACGGGATTTACGGGAAATCGCGGGTTTTCGGTTGCCGGCGATTAAACTGCTTTCATTCGGCGTCTCATCAAAAATGAAAATATTTTTGAAAACTACAAGTCTCATGGGTTTTAGTGGTGAAAAAATAATTTTAAAAATCGTTCGGGAAATGAGTTTACTCCCTGCTTACTTTCTTTGTATACATTCGACTATACGGGATTTACGGGAAATCGCGGGTTTTCGGTTGCCGGCGATTAAACTGCTTTCATTCGGCGTCTCATCAAAAATGAAAATATTTTTGAAAACTACAAGTCTCATGGGTTTTAGTGGTGAAAAAATAATTTTAAAAATCGTTCGGGAAATGAGTTTACTCCCTGCTTACTTTCTTTGTATACATTCGACTATACGGGATTTACGGGAAATCGCGGGTTTTCGGTTGCCGGCGATTAAACTGCTTTCATTCGGCGTCTCATCAAAAATGAAAATATTTTTGAAAACTACAAGTCTCATGGGTTTTAGTGGTGAAAAAATAATTTTAAAAATCGTTCGGGAAATGAGTTTACTCCCTGCTTACTTTCTTTGTATACATTCGACTATACGGGATTTACGGGAAATCGCGGGTTTTCGGTTGCCGGCGATTAAACTGCTTTCATTCGGCGTCTCATCAAAAATGAAAATATTTTTGAAAACTACAAGTCTCATGGGTTTTAGTGGTGAAAAAATAATTTTAAAAATCGTTCGGGAAATGAGTTTACTCCCTGCTTACTTTCTTTGTATACACGACTATACGGGATTTACGGGAAATCGCGGGTTTTCGGTTGCCGGCGATTAAACTGCTTTCATTCGGCGTCTCATCAAAAATGAAAATATTTTTGAAAACTACAAGTCTCATGGGTTTTAGTGGTGAAAAAATAATTTTAAAAATCGTTCGGGAAATGAGTTTACTCCCTGCTTACTTTCTTTGTATACATTCGACTATACGGGATTTACGGGAAATCGCGGGTTTTCGGTTGCCGGCGATTAAACTGCTTTCATTCGGCGTCTCATCAAAAATGAAAATATTTTTGAAAACTACAAGTCTCATGGGTTTTAGTGGTGAAAAAATAATTTTAAAAATCGTTCGGGAAATGAGTTTACTCCCTGCTTACTTTCTTTGTATACATTCGACTATACGGGATTTACGGGAAATCGCGGGTTTTCGGTTGCCGGCGATTAAACTGCTTTCATTCGGCGTCTCATCAAAAATGAAAATATTTTTGAAAACTACAAGTCTCATGGGTTTTAGTGGTGAAAAAATAATTTTAAAAATCGTTCGGGAAATGAGTTTACTCCCTGCTTACTTTCTTTGTATACATTCGACTATACGGGATTTACGGGAAATCGCGGGTTTTCGGTTGCCGGCGATTAAACTGCTTTCATTCGGCGTCTCATCAAAAATGAAAATATTTTTGAAAACTACAAGTCTCATGGGTTTTAGTGGTGAAAAAATAATTTTAAAAATCGTTCGGGAAATGAGTTTACTCCCTGCTTACTTTCTTTGTATACATTCGACTATACGGGATTTACGGGAAATCGCGGGTTTTCGGTTGCCGGCGATTAAACTGCTTTCATTCGGCGTCTCATCAAAAATGAAAATATTTTTGAAAACTACAAGTCTCATGGGTTTTAGTGGTGAAAAAATAATTTTAAAAATCGTTCGGGAAATGAGTTTACTCCCTGCTTACTTTCTTTGTATACATTCGACTATACGGGATTTACGGGAAATCGCGGGTTTTCGGTTGCCGGCGATTAAACTGCTTTCATTCGGCGTCTCATCAAAAATGAAAATATTTTTGAAAACTACAAGTCTCATGGGTTTTAGTGGTGAAAAAATAATTTTAAAAATCGTTCGGGAAATGAGTTTACTCCCTGCTTACTTTCTTTGTATACATTCGACTATACGGGATTTACGGGAAATCGCGGGTTTTCGGTTGCCGGCGATTAAACTGCTTTCATTCGGCGTCTCATCAAAAATGAAAATATTTTTGAAAACTACAAGTCTCATGGGTTTTAGTGGTGAAAAAATAATTTTAAAAATCGTTCGGGAAATGAGTTTACTCCCTGCTTACTTTCTTTGTATACATTCGACTATACGGGATTTACGGGAAATCGCGGGTTTTCGGTTGCCGGCGATTAAACTGCTTTCATTCGGCGTCTCATCAAAAATGAAAATATTTTTGAAAACTACAAGTCTCATGGGTTTTAGTGGTGAAAAAATAATTTTAAAAATCGTTCGGGAAATGAGTTTACTCCCTGCTTACTTTCTTTGTATACATTCGACTATACGGGATTTACGGGAAATCGCGGGTTTTCGGTTGCCGGCGATTAAACTGCTTTCATTCGGCGTCTCATCAAAAATGAAAATATTTTTGAAAACTACAAGTCTCATGGGTTTTAGTGGTGAAAAAATAATTTTAAAAATCGTTCGGGAAATGAGTTTACTCCCTGCTTACTTTCTTTGTATACATTCGACTATACGGGATTTACGGGAAATCGCGGGTTTTCGGTTGCCGGCGATTAAACTGCTTTCATTCGGCGTCTCATCAAAAATGAAAATATTTTTGAAAACTACAAGTCTCATGGGTTTTAGTGGTGAAAAAATAATTTTAAAAATCGTTCGGGAAATGAGTTTACTCCCTGCTTACTTTCTTTGTATACATTCGACTATACGGGATTTACGGGAAATCGCGGGTTTTCGGTTGCCGGCGATTAAACTGCTTTCATTCGGCGTCTCATCAAAAATGAAAATATTTTTGAAAACTACAAGTCTCATGGGTTTTAGTGGTGAAAAAATAATTTTAAAAATCGTTCGGGAAATGAGTTTACTCCCTGCTTACTTTCTTTGTATACATTCGACTATACGGGATTTACGGGAAATCGCGGGTTTTCGGTTGCCGGCGATTAAACTGCTTTCATTCGGCGTCTCATCAAAAATGAAAATATTTTTGAAAACTACAAGTCTCATGGGTTTTAGTGGTGAAAAAATAATTTTAAAAATCGTTCGGGAAATGAGTTTACTCCCTGCTTACTTTCTTTGTATACATTCGACTATACGGGATTTACGGGAAATCGCGGGTTTTCGGTTGCCGGCGATTAAACTGCTTTCATTCGGCGTCTCATCAAAAATGAAAATATTTTTGAAAACTACAAGTCTCATGGGTTTTAGTGGTGAAAAAATAATTTTAAAAATCGTTCGGGAAATGAGTTTACTCCCTGCTTACTTTCTTTGTATACATTCGACTATACGGGATTTACGGGAAATCGCGGGTTTTCGGTTGCCGGCGATTAAACTGCTTTCATTCGGCGTCTCATCAAAAATGAAAATATTTTTGAAAACTACAAGTCTCATGGGTTTTAGTGGTGAAAAAATAATTTTAAAAATCGTTCGGGAAATGAGTTTACTCCCTGCTTACTTTCTTTGTATACATTCGACTATACGGGATTTACGGGAAATCGCGGGTTTTCGGTTGCCGGCGATTAAACTGCTTTCATTCGGCGTCTCATCAAAAATGAAAATATTTTTGAAAACTACAAGTCTCATGGGTTTTAGTGGTGAAAAAATAATTTTAAAAATCGTTCGGGAAATGAGTTTACTCCCTGCTTACTTTCTTTGTATACATTCGACTATACGGGATTTACGGGAAATCGCGGGTTTTCGGTTGCCGGCGATTAAACTGCTTTCATTCGGCGTCTCATCAAAAATGAAAATATTTTTGAAAACTACAAGTCTCATGGGTTTTAGTGGTGAAAAAATAATTTTAAAAATCGTTCGGGAAATGAGTTTACTCCCTGCTTACTTTCTTTGTATACATTCGACTATACGGGATTTACGGGAAATCGCGGGTTTTCGGTTGCCGGCGATTAAACTGCTTTCATTCGGCGTCTCATCAAAAATGAAAATATTTTTGAAAACTACAAGTCTCATGGGTTTTAGTGGTGAAAAAATAATTTTAAAAATCGTTCGGGAAATGAGTTTACTCCCTGCTTACTTTCTTTGTATACATTCGACTATACGGGATTTACGGGAAATCGCGGGTTTTCGGTTGCCGGCGATTAAACTGCTTTCATTCGGCGTCTCATCAAAAATGAAAATATTTTTGAAAACTACAAGTCTCATGGGTTTTAGTGGTGAAAAAATAATTTTAAAAATCGTTCGGGAAATGAGTTTACTCCCTGCTTACTTTCTTTGTATACATTCGACTATACGGGATTTACGGGAAATCGCGGGTTTTCGGTTGCCGGCGATTAAACTGCTTTCATTCGGCGTCTCATCAAAAATGAAAATATTTTTGAAAACTACAAGTCTCATGGGTTTTAGTGGTGAAAAAATAATTTTAAAAATCGTTCGGGAAATGAGTTTACTCCCTGCTTACTTTCTTTGTATACATTCGACTATACGGGATTTACGGGAAATCGCGGGTTTTCGGTTGCCGGCGATTAAACTGCTTTCATTCGGCGTCTCATCAAAAATGAAAATATTTTTGAAAACTACAAGTCTCATGGGTTTTAGTGGTGAAAAAATAATTTTAAAAATCGTTCGGGAAATGAGTTTACTCCCTGCTTACTTTCTTTGTATACATTCGACTATACGGGATTTACGGGAAATCGCGGGTTTTCGGTTGCCGGCGATTAAACTGCTTTCATTCGGCGTCTCATCAAAAATGAAAATATTTTTGAAAACTACAAGTCTCATGGGTTTTAGTGGTGAAAAAATAATTTTAAAAATCGTTCGGGAAATGAGTTTACTCCCTGCTTACTTTCTTTGTATACATTCGACTATACGGGATTTACGGGAAATCGCGGGTTTTCGGTTGCCGGCGATTAAACTGCTTTCATTCGGCGTCTCATCAAAAATGAAAATATTTTTGAAAACTACAAGTCTCATGGGTTTTAGTGGTGAAAAAATAATTTTAAAAATCGTTCGGGAAATGAGTTTACTCCCTGCTTACTTTCTTTGTATACATTCGACTATACGGGATTTACGGGAAATCGCGGGTTTTCGGTTGCCGGCGATTAAACTGCTTTCATTCGGCGTCTCATCAAAAATGAAAATATTTTTGAAAACTACAAGTCTCATGGGTTTTAGTGGTGAAAAAATAATTTTAAAAATCGTTCGGGAAATGAGTTTACTCCCTGCTTACTTTCTTTGTATACATTCGACTATACGGGATTTACGGGAAATCGCGGGTTTTCGGTTGCCGGCGATTAAACTGCTTTCATTCGGCGTCTCATCAAAAATGAAAATATTTTTGAAAACTACAAGTCTCATGGGTTTTAGTGGTGAAAAAATAATTTTAAAAATCGTTCGGGAAATGAGTTTACTCCCTGCTTACTTTCTTTGTATACATTCGACTATACGGGATTTACGGGAAATCGCGGGTTTTCGGTTGCCGGCGATTAAACTGCTTTCATTCGGCGTCTCATCAAAAATGAAAATATTTTTGAAAACTACAAGTCTCATGGGTTTTAGTGGTGAAAAAATAATTTTAAAAATCGTTCGGGAAATGAGTTTACTCCCTGCTTACTTTCTTTGTATACATTCGACTATACGGGATTTACGGGAAATCGCGGGTTTTCGGTTGCCGGCGATTAAACTGCTTTCATTCGGCGTCTCATCAAAAATGAAAATATTTTTGAAAACTACAAGTCTCATGGGTTTTAGTGGTGAAAAAATAATTTTAAAAATCGTTCGGGAAATGAGTTTACTCCCTGCTTACTTTCTTTGTATACATTCGACTATACGGGATTTACGGGAAATCGCGGGTTTTCGGTTGCCGGCGATTAAACTGCTTTCATTCGGCGTCTCATCAAAAATGAAAATATTTTTGAAAACTACAAGTCTCATGGGTTTTAGTGGTGAAAAAATAATTTTAAAAATCGTTCGGGAAATGAGTTTACTCCCTGCTTACTTTCTTTGTATACATTCGACTATACGGGATTTACGGGAAATCGCGGGTTTTCGGTTGCCGGCGATTAAACTGCTTTCATTCGGCGTCTCATCAAAAATGAAAATATTTTTGAAAACTACAAGTCTCATGGGTTTTAGTGGTGAAAAAATAATTTTAAAAATCGTTCGGGAAATGAGTTTACTCCCTGCTTACTTTCTTTGTATACATTCGACTATACGGGATTTACGGGAAATCGCGGGTTTTCGGTTGCCGGCGATTAAACTGCTTTCATTCGGCGTCTCATCAAAAATGAAAATATTTTTGAAAACTACAAGTCTCATGGGTTTTAGTGGTGAAAAAATAATTTTAAAAATCGTTCGGGAAATGAGTTTACTCCCTGCTTACTTTCTTTGTATACATTCGACTATACGGGATTTACGGGAAATCGCGGGTTTTCGGTTGCCGGCGATTAAACTGCTTTCATTCGGCGTCTCATCAAAAATGAAAATATTTTTGAAAACTACAAGTCTCATGGGTTTTAGTGGTGAAAAAATAATTTTAAAAATCGTTCGGGAAATGAGTTTACTCCCTGCTTACTTTCTTTGTATACATTCGACTATACGGGATTTACGGGAAATCGCGGGTTTTCGGTTGCCGGCGATTAAACTGCTTTCATTCGGCGTCTCATCAAAAATGAAAATATTTTTGAAAACTACAAGTCTCATGGGTTTTAGTGGTGAAAAAATAATTTTAAAAATCGTTCGGGAAATGAGTTTACTCCCTGCTTACTTTCTTTGTATACATTCGACTATACGGGATTTACGGGAAATCGCGGGTTTTCGGTTGCCGGCGATTAAACTGCTTTCATTCGGCGTCTCATCAAAAATGAAAATATTTTTGAAAACTACAAGTCTCATGGGTTTTAGTGGTGAAAAAATAATTTTAAAAATCGTTCGGGAAATGAGTTTACTCCCTGCTTACTTTCTTTGTATACATTCGACTATACGGGATTTACGGGAAATCGCGGGTTTTCGGTTGCCGGCGATTAAACTGCTTTCATTCGGCGTCTCATCAAAAATGAAAATATTTTTGAAAACTACAAGTCTCATGGGTTTTAGTGGTGAAAAAATAATTTTAAAAATCGTTCGGGAAATGAGTTTACTCCCTGCTTACTTTCTTTGTATACATTCGACTATACGGGATTTACGGGAAATCGCGGGTTTTCGGTTGCCGGCGATTAAACTGCTTTCATTCGGCGTCTCATCAAAAATGAAAATATTTTTGAAAACTACAAGTCTCATGGGTTTTAGTGGTGAAAAAATAATTTTAAAAATCGTTCGGGAAATGAGTTTACTCCCTGCTTACTTTCTTTGTATACATTCGACTATACGGGATTTACGGGAAATCGCGGGTTTTCGGTTGCCGGCGATTAAACTGCTTTCATTCGGCGTCTCATCAAAAATGAAAATATTTTTGAAAACTACAAGTCTCATGGGTTTTAGTGGTGAAAAAATAATTTTAAAAATCGTTCGGGAAATGAGTTTACTCCCTGCTTACTTTCTTTGTATACATTCGACTATACGGGATTTACGGGAAATCGCGGGTTTTCGGTTGCCGGCGATTAAACTGCTTTCATTCGGCGTCTCATCAAAAATGAAAATATTTTTGAAAACTACAAGTCTCATGGGTTTTAGTGGTGAAAAAATAATTTTAAAAATCGTTCGGGAAATGAGTTTACTCCCTGCTTACTTTCTTTGTATACATTCGACTATACGGGATTTACGGGAAATCGCGGGTTTTCGGTTGCCGGCGATTAAACTGCTTTCATTCGGCGTCTCATCAAAAATGAAAATATTTTTGAAAACTACAAGTCTCATGGGTTTTAGTGGTGAAAAAATAATTTTAAAAATCGTTCGGGAAATGAGTTTACTCCCTGCTTACTTTCTTTGTATACATTCGACTATACGGGATTTACGGGAAATCGCGGGTTTTCGGTTGCCGGCGATTAAACTGCTTTCATTCGGCGTCTCATCAAAAATGAAAATATTTTTGAAAACTACAAGTCTCATGGGTTTTAGTGGTGAAAAAATAATTTTAAAAATCGTTCGGGAAATGAGTTTACTCCCTGCTTACTTTCTTTGTATACATTCGACTATACGGGATTTACGGGAAATCGCGGGTTTTCGGTTGCCGGCGATTAAACTGCTTTCATTCGGCGTCTCATCAAAAATGAAAATATTTTTGAAAACTACAAGTCTCATGGGTTTTAGTGGTGAAAAAATAATTTTAAAAATCGTTCGGGAAATGAGTTTACTCCCTGCTTACTTTCTTTGTATACATTCGACTATACGGGATTTACGGGAAATCGCGGGTTTTCGGTTGCCGGCGATTAAACTGCTTTCATTCGGCGTCTCATCAAAAATGAAAATATTTTTGAAAACTACAAGTCTCATGGGTTTTAGTGGTGAAAAAATAATTTTAAAAATCGTTCGGGAAATGAGTTTACTCCCTGCTTACTTTCTTTGTATACATTCGACTATACGGGATTTACGGGAAATCGCGGGTTTTCGGTTGCCGGCGATTAAACTGCTTTCATTCGGCGTCTCATCAAAAATGAAAATATTTTTGAAAACTACAAGTCTCATGGGTTTTAGTGGTGAAAAAATAATTTTAAAAATCGTTCGGGAAATGAGTTTACTCCCTGCTTACTTTCTTTGTATACATTCGACTATACGGGATTTACGGGAAATCGCGGGTTTTCGGTTGCCGGCGATTAAACTGCTTTCATTCGGCGTCTCATCAAAAATGAAAATATTTTTGAAAACTACAAGTCTCATGGGTTTTAGTGGTGAAAAAATAATTTTAAAAATCGTTCGGGAAATGAGTTTACTCCCTGCTTACTTTCTTTGTATACATTCGACTATACGGGATTTACGGGAAATCGCGGGTTTTCGGTTGCCGGCGATTAAACTGCTTTCATTCGGCGTCTCATCAAAAATGAAAATATTTTTGAAAACTACAAGTCTCATGGGTTTTAGTGGTGAAAAAATAATTTTAAAAATCGTTCGGGAAATGAGTTTACTCCCTGCTTACTTTCTTTGTATACATTCGACTATACGGGATTTACGGGAAATCGCGGGTTTTCGGTTGCCGGCGATTAAACTGCTTTCATTCGGCGTCTCATCAAAAATGAAAATATTTTTGAAAACTACAAGTCTCATGGGTTTTAGTGGTGAAAAAATAATTTTAAAAATCGTTCGGGAAATGAGTTTACTCCCTGCTTACTTTCTTTGTATACATTCGACTATACGGGATTTACGGGAAATCGCGGGTTTTCGGTTGCCGGCGATTAAACTGCTTTCATTCGGCGTCTCATCAAAAATGAAAATATTTTTGAAAACTACAAGTCTCATGGGTTTTAGTGGTGAAAAAATAATTTTAAAAATCGTTCGGGAAATGAGTTTACTCCCTGCTTACTTTCTTTGTATACATTCGACTATACGGGATTTACGGGAAATCGCGGGTTTTCGGTTGCCGGCGATTAAACTGCTTTCATTCGGCGTCTCATCAAAAATGAAAATATTTTTGAAAACTACAAGTCTCATGGGTTTTAGTGGTGAAAAAATAATTTTAAAAATCGTTCGGGAAATGAGTTTACTCCCTGCTTACTTTCTTTGTATACATTCGACTATACGGGATTTACGGGAAATCGCGGGTTTTCGGTTGCCGGCGATTAAACTGCTTTCATTCGGCGTCTCATCAAAAATGAAAATATTTTTGAAAACTACAAGTCTCATGGGTTTTAGTGGTGAAAAAATAATTTTAAAAATCGTTCGGGAAATGAGTTTACTCCCTGCTTACTTTCTTTGTATACATTCGACTATACGGGATTTACGGGAAATCGCGGGTTTTCGGTTGCCGGCGATTAAACTGCTTTCATTCGGCGTCTCATCAAAAATGAAAATATTTTTGAAAACTACAAGTCTCATGGGTTTTAGTGGTGAAAAAATAATTTTAAAAATCGTTCGGGAAATGAGTTTACTCCCTGCTTACTTTCTTTGTATACATTCGACTATACGGGATTTACGGGAAATCGCGGGTTTTCGGTTGCCGGCGATTAAACTGCTTTCATTCGGCGTCTCATCAAAAATGAAAATATTTTTGAAAACTACAAGTCTCATGGGTTTTAGTGGTGAAAAAATAATTTTAAAAATCGTTCGGGAAATGAGTTTACTCCCTGCTTACTTTCTTTGTATACATTCGACTATACGGGATTTACGGGAAATCGCGGGTTTTCGGTTGCCGGCGATTAAACTGCTTTCATTCGGCGTCTCATCAAAAATGAAAATATTTTTGAAAACTACAAGTCTCATGGGTTTTAGTGGTGAAAAAATAATTTTAAAAATCGTTCGGGAAATGAGTTTACTCCCTGCTTACTTTCTTTGTATACATTCGACTATACGGGATTTACGGGAAATCGCGGGTTTTCGGTTGCCGGCGATTAAACTGCTTTCATTCGGCGTCTCATCAAAAATGAAAATATTTTTGAAAACTACAAGTCTCATGGGTTTTAGTGGTGAAAAAATAATTTTAAAAATCGTTCGGGAAATGAGTTTACTCCCTGCTTACTTTCTTTGTATACATTCGACTATACGGGATTTACGGGAAATCGCGGGTTTTCGGTTGCCGGCGATTAAACTGCTTTCATTCGGCGTCTCATCAAAAATGAAAATATTTTTGAAAACTACAAGTCTCATGGGTTTTAGTGGTGAAAAAATAATTTTAAAAATCGTTCGGGAAATGAGTTTACTCCCTGCTTACTTTCTTTGTATACATTCGACTATACGGGATTTACGGGAAATCGCGGGTTTTCGGTTGCCGGCGATTAAACTGCTTTCATTCGGCGTCTCATCAAAAATGAAAATATTTTTGAAAACTACAAGTCTCATGGGTTTTAGTGGTGAAAAAATAATTTTAAAAATCGTTCGGGAAATGAGTTTACTCCCTGCTTACTTTCTTTGTATACATTCGACTATACGGGATTTACGGGAAATCGCGGGTTTTCGGTTGCCGGCGATTAAACTGCTTTCATTCGGCGTCTCATCAAAAATGAAAATATTTTTGAAAACTACAAGTCTCATGGGTTTTAGTGGTGAAAAAATAATTTTAAAAATCGTTCGGGAAATGAGTTTACTCCCTGCTTACTTTCTTTGTATACATTCGACTATACGGGATTTACGGGAAATCGCGGGTTTTCGGTTGCCGGCGATTAAACTGCTTTCATTCGGCGTCTCATCAAAAATGAAAATATTTTTGAAAACTACAAGTCTCATGGGTTTTAGTGGTGAAAAAATAATTTTAAAAATCGTTCGGGAAATGAGTTTACTCCCTGCTTACTTTCTTTGTATACATTCGACTATACGGGATTTACGGGAAATCGCGGGTTTTCGGTTGCCGGCGATTAAACTGCTTTCATTCGGCGTCTCATCAAAAATGAAAATATTTTTGAAAACTACAAGTCTCATGGGTTTTAGTGGTGAAAAAATAATTTTAAAAATCGTTCGGGAAATGAGTTTACTCCCTGCTTACTTTCTTTGTATACATTCGACTATACGGGATTTACGGGAAATCGCGGGTTTTCGGTTGCCGGCGATTAAACTGCTTTCATTCGGCGTCTCATCAAAAATGAAAATATTTTTGAAAACTACAAGTCTCATGGGTTTTAGTGGTGAAAAAATAATTTTAAAAATCGTTCGGGAAATGAGTTTACTCCCTGCTTACTTTCTTTGTATACATTCGACTATACGGGATTTACGGGAAATCGCGGGTTTTCGGTTGCCGGCGATTAAACTGCTTTCATTCGGCGTCTCATCAAAAATGAAAATATTTTTGAAAACTACAAGTCTCATGGGTTTTAGTGGTGAAAAAATAATTTTAAAAATCGTTCGGGAAATGAGTTTACTCCCTGCTTACTTTCTTTGTATACATTCGACTATACGGGATTTACGGGAAATCGCGGGTTTTCGGTTGCCGGCGATTAAACTGCTTTCATTCGGCGTCTCATCAAAAATGAAAATATTTTTGAAAACTACAAGTCTCATGGGTTTTAGTGGTGAAAAAATAATTTTAAAAATCGTTCGGGAAATGAGTTTACTCCCTGCTTACTTTCTTTGTATACATTCGACTATACGGGATTTACGGGAAATCGCGGGTTTTCGGTTGCCGGCGATTAAACTGCTTTCATTCGGCGTCTCATCAAAAATGAAAATATTTTTGAAAACTACAAGTCTCATGGGTTTTAGTGGTGAAAAAATAATTTTAAAAATCGTTCGGGAAATGAGTTTACTCCCTGCTTACTTTCTTTGTATACATTCGACTATACGGGATTTACGGGAAATCGCGGGTTTTCGGTTGCCGGCGATTAAACTGCTTTCATTCGGCGTCTCATCAAAAATGAAAATATTTTTGAAAACTACAAGTCTCATGGGTTTTAGTGGTGAAAAAATAATTTTAAAAATCGTTCGGGAAATGAGTTTACTCCCTGCTTACTTTCTTTGTATACATTCGACTATACGGGATTTACGGGAAATCGCGGGTTTTCGGTTGCCGGCGATTAAACTGCTTTCATTCGGCGTCTCATCAAAAATGAAAATATTTTTGAAAACTACAAGTCTCATGGGTTTTAGTGGTGAAAAAATAATTTTAAAAATCGTTCGGGAAATGAGTTTACTCCCTGCTTACTTTCTTTGTATACATTCGACTATACGGGATTTACGGGAAATCGCGGGTTTTCGGTTGCCGGCGATTAAACTGCTTTCATTCGGCGTCTCATCAAAAATGAAAATATTTTTGAAAACTACAAGTCTCATGGGTTTTAGTGGTGAAAAAATAATTTTAAAAATCGTTCGGGAAATGAGTTTACTCCCTGCTTACTTTCTTTGTATACATTCGACTATACGGGATTTACGGGAAATCGCGGGTTTTCGGTTGCCGGCGATTAAACTGCTTTCATTCGGCGTCTCATCAAAAATGAAAATATTTTTGAAAACTACAAGTCTCATGGGTTTTAGTGGTGAAAAAATAATTTTAAAAATCGTTCGGGAAATGAGTTTACTCCCTGCTTACTTTCTTTGTATACATTCGACTATACGGGCCGACGGATTTACGGGAAATCGCGGGTTTTCGGTTGCCGGCGATTAAACTGCTTTCATTCGGCGTCTCATCAAAAATGAAAATATTTTTGAAAACTACAAGTCTCATGGGTTTTAGTGAAAAAATAATTTTAAAAATCGTTCGGGAAATGAGTTTACTCCCTGCTTACTTTCTTTGTATACATTCGACTATACGGAGGATTTACGGGAAATCGCGGGTTTTCGGTTGCCGGCGATTAAACTGCTTTCATTCGGCGTCTCATCAAAAATGAAAATATTTTTGAAAACTACAAGTCTCATGGGTTTTAGTGGTGAAAAAATAATTTTAAAAATCGTTCGGGAAATGAGTTTACTCCCTGCTTACTTTCTTTGTATACATTCGACTATACGGCGATCCGGGATTTACGGGAAATCGCGGGTTTTCGGTTGCCGGCGATTAAACTGCTTTCATTCGGCGTCTCATCAAAAATGAAAATATTTTTGAAAACTACAAGTCTCATGGGTTTTAGTGGTGAAAAAATAATTTTAAAAATCGTTCGGGAAATGAGTTTACTCCCTGCTTACTTTCTTTGTATACATTCGACTATACCGAGGATTTACGGGAAATCGCGGGTTTTCGGTTGCCGGCGATTAAACTGCTTTCATTCGGCGTCTCATCAAAAATGAAAATATTTTTGAAAACTACAAGTCTCATGGGTTTTAGTGGTGAAAAAATAATTTTAAAAATCGTTCGGGAAATGAGTTTACTCCCTGCTTACTTTCTTTGTATACATTCGACTATACGGGATTTACGGGAAATCGCGGGTTTTCGGTTGCCGGCGATTAAACTGCTTTCATTCGGCGTCTCATCAAAAATGAAAATATTTTTGAAAACTACAAGTCTCATGGGTTTTAGTGGTGAAAAAATAATTTTAAAAATCGTTCGGGAAATGAGTTTACTCCCTGCTTACTTTCTTTGTATACATTCGACTATACGGGATTTACGGGAAATCGCGGGTTTTCGGTTGCCGGCGATTAAACTGCTTTCATTCGGCGTCTCATCAAAAATGAAAATATTTTTGAAAACTACAAGTCTCATGGGTTTTAGTGGTGAAAAAATAATTTTAAAAATCGTTCGGGAAATGAGTTTACTCCCTGCTTACTTTCTTTGTATACATTCGACTATACGGGATTTACGGGAAATCGCGGGTTTTCGGTTGCCGGCGATTAAACTGCTTTCATTCGGCGTCTCATCAAAAATGAAAATATTTTTGAAAACTACAAGTCTCATGGGTTTTAGTGGTGAAAAAATAATTTTAAAAATCGTTCGGGAAATGAGTTTACTCCCTGCTTACTTTCTTTGTATACATTCGACTATACGGGATTTACGGGAAATCGCGGGTTTTCGGTTGCCGGCGATTAAACTGCTTTCATTCGGCGTCTCATCAAAAATGAAAATATTTTTGAAAACTACAAGTCTCATGGGTTTTAGTGGTGAAAAAATAATTTTAAAAATCGTTCGGGAAATGATTTACTCCCTGCTTACTTTCTTTGTATACATTCGACTATACGGGCTTTACGGGAAATCGCGGGTTTTCGGTTGCCGGCGATTAAACTGCTTTCATTCGGCGTCTCATCAAAAATGAAAATATTTTTGAAAACTACAAGTCTCATGGGTTTTAGTGGTGAAAAAATAATTTTAAAAATCGTTCGGGAAATGAGTTTACTCCCTGCTTACTTTCTTTGTATACATTCGACTATACGGGATTTACGGGAAATCGCGGGTTTTCGGTTGCCGGCGATTAAACTGCTTTCA
>JASGCC010001020.1:0-45496 GCA_030067915.1 Hydractinia echinata | reverse complement strand
AGCCTGTGCAGGTAGTTTGAGATGTTCTAAGGGCCTGTCGCTCAGGAAAACGACTTGGAACGTCGTAGTCCATTGAGACTGGAAGGACTAGACCGATGGCTGCTTGTCTGGCGCGTGGAACCACGTGATTTACGTGTAGGACCCTAATTAGGCCGTAAAAGGCCATATTACAGCCTTTGAAAGCCTGTGCAGGCAGTTGGAGGTGTTCTAAGGCCTGGCGCTCACGAAAACGACTTGGGATGTCGTAGTCCATTGAGACGAGAAGGAATAGACCGATGACCGCCTGTCTGGGTGCGTGGAATTACGGGATTTACGTGTAGGGCTTTAATATGCCGTAAAAGGCCTTATTACAGCTTTTGAAGGCTTGTGTACGTACTTAGAGATCTTCTAAAGGCCTGACGAAAAGAAAACGACTTGGGACGTCGTAGTCCATTGAGACTGGAAAGAATAGACCGATGGCCGCTTGTCTGGGCGCGTGGAACCACGTGATTTACGTGTAGGACCTTAATTAGGCCATAAAAGGCCATATTACAGCCTTTGAAGCCTGTGCAGGCAGTTTGAGGTGTTCTAAGGGCCTGGTGCTCAGGAAAACGACTTGGACGTCGTAGTCCATTTGAGACTGGAAGGACTAGACCGATGGCTGTTTGTCTGGGCGCGTGGAACCACGTGATTTACGTGTAGGACCCTAATTAGGCCGTAAAAGGCCATATTACAGCCTTTGAAAGCCTGTGCAGGCAGTTGGAGGTGTTCTAAGAGCCTGGCGCTCACGGAAAACGACTTGGGATGTCGTAGTCCATTGAGACGAGAAGGAATAGACCGATGACCGCCTGTCTGGGTGCGTGGAATCACGGATTTACGTGTAGGGACTTTAATAAGCCGTAAAAGGCCTTATTACAGCTTTTGAAGGCTTGTGTACGTACTTAGAGATCTTCTAAGGCCTCGCTCAGGAAAACGACTTGGGACGTCGTAGTCCATTGAGACTGGAAGAATAGACCGATGGCCTGCTTGTCTGGGCGCGTGGAACCACGTGATTTACGTGTAGGACTTAATTAGCCGTAAAAGGCCATATTACAGCCTTTGAAAGCCTGTGCAGCAGTTTGAGGATGTTCAAAGGGCCTCTGCTCAGGAAAACGACTTGGGACGTCGTAGTCCATTGAGACTGGAAGACTAGACCGATGGCTGTTTGTCTGGGCGCGTGGAACCACGTGATTTACGTGTAGGACCCTAATTAGGCCGTAAAAGGCCATATTACAGCCTTTGAAAGCCTGTGCAGGCAGTTGGAGGTGTTCTAAGGGCCTGGCGCTCAGGAAAACGACTTGGGATGTCGTAGTCCATTGAGACTGGAAGGATAGACGATGACCGCCTGTCTGGGTGCGTGAATCACGGATTTACGTGTAGGGACTTTAATAAGCGTAGAATGCCTTATTACAGCTTTTGAAGCTTGTGTACGTACTTAGAGATCTTCTAAAGGCCTGACGATAAGGAAAACGACTTGGGACGTCGTAGTCCATTGAGACTGGAAGGAATAGACCGATGGCCGCTTGTCTGGGCGCGCGGAACCACGTGATATACGTGTAGGACTCTAATTAGACCGTCAAAGGCCATATTACAGCCTTTGAG
Organism: Hydractinia echinata; assembly: GCA_030067915.1. Lineage (NCBI taxonomy): Eukaryota > Metazoa > Cnidaria > Hydrozoa > Anthoathecata > Hydractiniidae > Hydractinia > Hydractinia echinata. Next base: position 43,876 of record JASGCC010001020.1, on the reverse strand, counting down.
AACCTGTGCAGGTAGTTTGAGATGTTCTAAGGGCCTGTCGCTCAGGAAAACGACTTGGGCCGTCGTAGTTCATTGAGACTGGAAGGACTAGACCGATGGCTGCTTGTCTGGTCGCGTGGAACCACGTGATTTACGTGTAGGACCCTAATTAGGCCGTAAAAGGCCATATTACAGCCTTTGAAAGCCTGTGCAGGCAGTTGGAGGTGTTCTAAGAGCCTGGCGCTCACGAAAACAACTTGGGATGTCGTAGTCCATTGAGACGAGAAGGAATAGACCGATGACCGCCTGTCTGGGTGCGTGGAATCATGGGATTTACGTGTAGGGACTTTAATAAGCCGTAAAAGGCCTTATTACAGCTTTTGAAGGCTTTTGTACGTACTTAGAGATCTTCTAAAGACCTGACGATAAGAAAACGACTTGGGACGTCGTAGTCCATTGAGACTGGAAGGAATAGACCGATGGCCGCTGTCTGGGCGCGTGGAACCACGTGATTTACGTGTAGACCCTAATTAGCCGTAAAGGCCATATTACAGCCTTTGAAAGCTGTGCAGGTAGTTTGAGATGTTCTAAGGGCTGTAGCTCAGGAAAACGACTTGACCGTCGTAGTCCATTGAGACTGGAAGGACTAGACCGATGGCTGCTTGTCTGGCGCGTGGAACCACGTGATTTACGTGTAGGACCCTAATTAGGCCGTAAAAGGCCATATTACAGCCTTTGAAAGCCTGTGCAGGCAGTTGGAGGTGTTCTAAGAGCCTGGCGCTCACGAAAACGACTTGGGATGTCGTAGTCCATTGAGACGGAAGGAATAGACCGATGCCGCCTGTCTGGGTGCGTGGAATCAGATTTACGTGTAGGGCTTTAATAGCCGTAAAAGGCCTTATTACAGCTTTGAAGGCTTGTGTACGTACTTAGAGATCTTCTAAAGGCCTGACGAAAAGAAAAGCGACTTGGGACGTCGTAGTCCATTGAGACCGGAAAGAATAGACCAATGGCCGCTTGTCTGGGCGCGTGGAACCACGTGATTTACGTGTAGAACCTTAATTAGGCCATAAAAGGCCATATTACAGCCTTTGAATGCCTGTGAAGGCAGTTTGAGGTGTTCTAAGGGCCTGGTTCTCAGGAAAACGACTTGGGACGTCGTAGTCCATTGAGACTGGAAGGACTAGACCGATGGCTGTTTGTCTGGGCGCGTGGAACCACGTGATTTACGTGTAGGACCCTAATTAGGCCGTAAAAGGCCATATTACAGCCTTTGAAAGCCTGTGCAGGCAGTTGGAGGTGTTCTAAGAGCCTGGCGCTCACGAAAACGACTTGGGATGTCGTAGTCCATTGAGACGAGAAGGAATAGACCGATGACCGCCTGTCTGGGTGCGTGGAATCATGGGATTTACGTGTAGGGACTTTAATAAGCCGTAAAATGCCTTATTACAGCTTTTGAAGGCTTGTGTACGTACTTAGAGATCTTCTAAAGGCCTGTCGCTCAGGAAACCGACTTGGGACGTCGTAGTCCATTGAGACTGGAAGTACTAGACCGATGGCTGTTAGTATGGGCGCGTGGAACCACGTGATTTACGTGTAGGACCTTAATTAGGCCATAAAAGGCCATAGTACAGCCTTTGAAAGCCTGTGCAGGCAGTTTGAGGTGTTCAAAGGGCCTGCTGCTCAGGAAAACGACTTGGGACGTCGTAGTCCATTGAGACTGGAAGGACTAGACCGATGGCTGTTTGTCTGGGCGCGTGGAACCACGTGATTTACGTGTAGGACCTTAATTAGGCCGTAAAAGGCCATATTACAGCCTTTGAAAGCCTGTGCAGGCAGTTGGAGGTGTTCTAAGGGCCTGGCGCTCAGGAAAACGACTTGGGATGTCGTAGTCCATTGAGACTGGAAGGACTAGACAAATGACCGCCTGTCTGGGTGCGTGAAATCACGGGATTTACGTGTAGGGACTTTAATAAGCAGTAGAATGCCTTATTACAGCTTTTGAAGGCTTGTGTACGTACTTAGAGATCTTCTAAAGGCCTGACGATAAGGAAAACGACTTGGTACGTCGTAGTCCATTGAGACTGGAAGGAATAGACCGATGGCCGCTTGTCTGGGCGCGCGGAACCACGTAATATACGTGTAGGACTCTAATTAGACCGTCAAAGGCCATATTACAGCCTTTGAGAACCTGTGCAGGTAGTTTGAGATGTTCTAAGGGCCTGTCGCTCAGGAAAACGACTTGGGCCGTCGTAGTTCATTGAGACTGGAAGGACTAGACCGATGGCTGCTTGTCTGGTCGCGTGGAACCACGTGATTTACGTGTAGGACCCTAATTAGGCCGTAAAAGGCCATATTGCAGCCTCTGAAAGCCTGTGCAGGCAGTTGAGGTCTTTCTAAGAGCCTGGCGCTCACGAAAACAACTTGGATGTCGTAGTCCATTGAGACGAGAAGGAATAGACCGATGACCGCCTGTCTGGGTGCGTGGAATCATGGGATTTACGTGTAGGGACTTTAATAAGCAGTAGAATGCCTTATTACAGCTTTTGAAGGCTTGTGTACATACTTAGAGATCTTCTAAAGGCCTGACGATAAGGAAAACGACTTGGGACGTCGTAGTCCATTGAGACTGGAAGGAATAGACCAATGGCCGCTTGTCTGGGTGCGCGGAACCACGTGTTTTACGTGTAGGACTCTAATTAGAGCGTCAAAGGCCATATTACAGCCTTTGAGAACCTGTGCAGATAGTTTGAGATGTTCTAAGGGCCTGTCGCTCAGGAAAACGACTTGGGCCGTCGTAGTCCATTGAGACTGGAAGGACTAGACCGATGGCTGCTTTTCTGGTCGCGTGGAACCACGTGATTTACGTGTAGGACCCTAATTAGGCCGTAAAAGGCCATATTACAGCCTTTGAAAGCCTGTGCAGGCAGTTGGAGGTGTTCTAAGAGCCTGGCGCTCACGAAAACAACTTGGGATGTCGTAGTCCATTGAGACGAGAAGGAATAGACCGATGACCGCCTGTCTGGGTGCGTGGAATCATGGGATTTACGTGTAGGGACTTTAATAAGCCGTAAAATGCCTTATTACAGCTTTTGAAGGCTTGTGTACGTACTTAGAGATCTTCTAAAGGCCTGTCGCTCAGGAAACCGACTTGGGACGTCGTAGTCCATTGAGACTGGAAGGACTAGACCGATGGCTGTTTGTCTGGGTGCGTGGAACCACGTGATTTACGTGTAGGACCTTAATTAGGCCATAAAAGGCCATATTATAGCCTTTGAAAGCCTGTGCAGGCAGTTTTAGGTGTTCTAAGGGCCTGCTGCACAGGTAAACAACTTGGAACGTCGTAGTCCATTGAGACTGGAAGGACTAGACCAATGGCTGTTTGTCTGTGCGCGCGGAACCACGTGATTTACGTGTAGGACTCTAATTAGACCGTCAAAGGCCATATTACAGCATTTGAGAGCCTGTGCAGGTAGTTGGAGGTGTGCTACAGACCTGGCGTTCAGGAAAACGACTTGGGTTGTCGTAGTCCATTGAGACTGGAAGGACTGGGCGCGTGGAACCACGTGATTGACGTGTAGGACCTTAATTAGGCCGTAAAAGGCCATATTACAGCCTTTGAAAGTCTGTGCAGGCAGTTGCAGGTGTTCTAAGGGCTTGTCGCTCATGAAAACGACTTGGACCGTCGTAGTCCCTTGAGACTGGAAGGACTATACCGATGGCTGCTTGTCTGGTCGCGTGGAACCACGTGATTTACGTGTAGGACCCTAATTAGGCTGTAAAAGGCCATATTACAGCCTTTGAAAGCCTGTGCAGGCAGTTGGATGTGTTCTAAGAGCCGGTCGCTCACGAAACGACTTGGATGTCGTAGTCCATTGAGCCGAGAAGGAATAGACCGATGACCGCCTGTCTGGGTGCGTGGAATCATGGGATTTGCGTGTAGGGACTTTAATAAGCCGTAAAAGGACTTATTACAGATTTTGAAGGCTTGTGTACGTTCTTAGAGATCTTCTAAAGTCCTGTCGCTCAGGAAACCGACTTGGGACGTCGTAGTCCATTGAGACTGGAAGGACTAGACCGATGGCTGTTTGTCTGGGCGCGTGAACCACGTGATTCACGTGTAGGACCTTAATTAGGCCATAAAAGGCCATATTACAGCCTTTGAAAGCCTGTGCAGGCAGTTTTAGGTGTTCTAAGGGCCTGGCGCTCAGGAAAACGACTTGGGATGTCGTAGTCCATTGAGATAGAAGGAATAGACCAATGAACGCCTGTCTGGGTGCGTGGAATCACGGGATTTATGTGTAGGGACTTTAATAAGCAGTAGAATGCCTTATTACAGCTTTTGAATGCTTGTGTACGTACTTAGAGATCTTCTAAAGGCCTGACGATAAGGAAAACGACTTGGACGTCGTAGTCCATTGAGACTGGAAGGAATAGACCGATGGCCGCTTGTCTGGGCGCGCGGAACCACGTGATTTACGTGTAGGACTCTAATTAGACCGTCAAAGGCCATATTACAGCCTTTGAGAGCCTGTGCACGTAGTTGGAGGTGTGCTAAGGACCTGGCGTTCAGGAAAACGACTTGGGATGTCGTAGTCCATTGAGGCGAGAAGGAATAGACCGTTGGCCGCTTGTCTGGGCGAGTGGAACCACGTGATTTACGTGTAGGACCCTAATTAGGTCGTAAAAGGCCATATTACAGCCTTTGAAAGCCTTTGCAGGTATTTTGAGATGTTCTAAGGGCCTGTCGCTCATGAAAAGAACTTGGACCGTCGTAGTCCCTTGAGACTGGAAGGTCTATACCGATGGCTGCTTGTCTGGTCGCGTGGAACCACGTGATTTACGTGTAGGACCCTAATTAGGCCGTAAAAGGCTATATTACAGCCTTTGAAATCCAGTGCAGGCAGTTGGAGGTGTTCTAAGGGCCTGGTGCTTAGGAAAACGACTTGGGATCTCGTAGTCCATTGATAGGGGAAGGAATAGACCGATAGCCGCCTGTCTGGGTGCGTGGTTTTACGGGATTTACGTGTAGGGCCTTTAATATGCCGTAAAAGGCCTTATTACAGCTTTTGAAAGCTTTTGTACGTACTTAGAGATCTTCTAAAGACCTGACGATAAGGATAACGCCTTGGGACGTCGTAGTCCATTGAGACTGGAAGGAATAGACCGATGGCCGCTTGTCTGGGCGCGCGGAACCACGTGATTTACGTGTAGGACTCTAATTAGACCGTCAAAGGCCATATTACAGCTTTTGAGAGCCTGTGCAGGTAGTTGGAGGTGTGGTAAGGACCTGGCGTTCAGGAAAACAACTTGAGATGTCGTAGTCCATTGATACTGGAAGGACTAGACCGATGGCTGCTTGTCTGGGTGCGTGCAACCACGTGATTTACGTGTAGGACCCTAATTAGGCCGTAAAAGGCCATATTACAGCATTTGAAAGCCTGTGCAGGCAGTTTGAGGTGTTCTAAGGCCTGGTGCTCAGGAAAACGACTTGGGACGTCGTAGTCCATTGAGACTGGAAGGAACTAGACCGATGGCCGCTTGTCTGGGCGCGTTGAACCACGTGATTTACGTGTAGGACCCTAATTAGGCTGTAAAAGGCCATATTACAGCCTTTGAAAGCCTGTGCAGGCAGTTGGAGTGTTCTAAGGCCTGCGCACAGGAAAACGACTTGGGATGTCGTAGTCCATTGAGACGAGAAGGAATAGACCGATGACGCCTGTCTGGGTGCGTGGAATCACGGGATTTACGTGTAGGACTTTAATAAGCAGTAGAATGCCTTATTACAGCTTTTGAAGGCTTGTGTACGTACTTAGAGATCTTCTAAGGCCTGACGTAAGGAAAACGACTTGGACGTCGTAGTCCATTGAGACTGGAAGGAATAGACCGATGGCCGCTTGTCTGGGGCGCGTGGAACCACGTGATTTACGTGTAGGACTTAATTAGACCGTCAAAGGCCATATTACAGCCTTTGAGAGCCTGTGCACGTAGTTGGAGTGTGCTAAGGACCTGGCGTTCAGGAAAACGACTTGGGATGTCGTAGTCCATTGAGGCGAGAAGGAATAGACCGTTGGCCGCTTGTCTGGGCGAGTGGAACCACGTGATTTACGTGTAGGACCCTAATTAGGTCGTAAAAGGCCATATTACAGCCTTTGAAAGCCTTTGCAGGTATTTTGAGATGTTCTAAGGGCCTGTCGCTCATGAAAACAACTTGGACCGTCGTAGTCCCTTGAGACTGGAAGGACTATACCGATGGCTGCTTGTCTGGTCGCGTGGAACCACGTGATTTACGTGTAGGACCCTAATTAGGCCGTAAAAGGCTATATTACAGCCTTTGAAATCCAGTGCAGGCAGTTGGAGGTGTTCTAAGGGCCTGGTGCTTAGGAAAACGACTTGGGATCTCGTAGTCCATTGATAGGGAAGGAATAGACCGATAGCCGCCTGTCTGGGTGCGTGGTTTTACGGGATTTACGTGTAGGGCCTTTAATATGCCGTAAAAGGCCTTATTACAGCTTTGAAGGCTTTTGTACGTACTTAGAGATCTTCTAAAGACCTGACGATAAGGAAAACGCCTTGGGACGTCGTAGTCCATTGAGACTGGAAGGAATAGACCGATGGCCGCTTGTCTGGGCGCGCGGAACCACGTGATTTACGTGTAGGACTCTAATTAGACCGTCAAAGGCCATATTACAGCTTTTGAGAGCCTGTGCAGGTAGTTGGAGGTGTGGTAAGGACCTGGCGTTCAGGAAAACAACTTGAGATGTCGTAGTCCATTGAGACTGGAAGGACTAGACCGATGGCTGCTTGTCTGGGTGCGTGCAACCACGTGATTTACGTGTAGGACCCTAATTAGGCCGTAAAAGGCCATATTACAGCATTTGAAAGCCTGTGCAGGCAGTTTGAGTGTTCTAAGGGCCTGGTGCTCAGGAAAACGACTTGGGACGTCGTAGTCCATTGAGACTGGAAGGACTAGACCGATGGCCGCTTGTCTGGGCGCGTTGAACCACGTGATTTACGTGTAGGACCCTAATTAGGCTGTAAAAGGCCATATTACAGCCTTTGAAAGCCTGTGCAGGCAGTTGGATGTGTTCTAAGAGCCGGTCGCTCACGAAAACGACTTGGGATGTCGTAGTCCATTGAGCCGAGAAGGAATAGACCGATGACCGCCTGTCTGGGTGCGTGGAATCATGGGATTTGCGTGTAGGGACTTTAATAAGCCGTAAAAGGACTTATTACAGATTTTGAAGGCTTGTGTACGTACTTAGAGATCTTCTAAAGTCCTGTCGCTCAGGAAACCGACTTGGGACGTCGTAGTCCATTGAGACTGGAAGGACTAGACCGATGGCTGTTTGTCTGGGCGCGTGGAACCACGTGATTTACGTGTAGGACCTTAATTAGGCCATAAAAGGCCATATTACAGCCTTTGAAAGCCTGTGCAGGCAGTTTTAGGTGTTCTAAGGGCCTGGCGCTCAGGAAAACGACTTGGGATGTCGTAGTCCATTGAGATGAGAAGGAATAGACCAATGAACGCCTGTCTGGGTGCGTGGAATCACGGGATTTATGTGTAGGGACTTTAATAAGCAGTAGAATGCCTTATTACAGCTTTTGAATGCTTGTGTACGTACTTAGAGATCTTCTAAAGGCCTGACGATAAGGAAAACGACTTGGGACGTCGTAGTCCATTGAGACTGGATGGAATAGACCGATGGCCGCTTGTCTGGGCGCGCGGAACCACGTGATTTACGTGTAGGACTCTAATTAGACCGTCAAAGGCCATATTACAGCCTTTGAGGGCCTGTGCAGGTAGTTGGAGGTGTGCTACGGACCTGGCGTTCAGGAAAACGACTTGGGTTGTCGTAGTCCATTGAGACGAGAAGGAATAGACCGTTGGCCGCTTGTCTGGGCGCGTGTAACCACGTGATTGACGTGTAGGACCTTATTAGGCCGTAAAAGGCGATATTACAGCCTTTGAAAGCCTGTGCATGTAGCTGCAGGTGTTCTAAGGGCCTGGCGCTCAGGAAAACGACTTGGGATGTCGTAGTCCATTGAGACTGGAAGGACTAGACCAATGACCGCCTGTCTGGGTGCGTGGAATCACGGGATTTAAGTGTAGGAACTTTAATAATCAGTAGAATGCCTTATTACAGCTTTTGAAGGCTTGTGTACGTACTTAGAGATCTTCTAAAGGCCTGACGATAAGGAAAACGACTTGGGACGTCGTAGTCCATTGAGACTGGAAGGAATAGACCGATGGCCGCTTGTCTGGGCGCGCGGAACCACGTGATTTACGTGTAGGACTCTAATTAGACCGTCAAAGGCCATATTACAGCTTTTGAGAGCCTGTGCAGGTAGTTGGAGGTGTGGTAAGGACCTGGCGTTCAGGAAAACAACTTGAGATGTCGTAGTCCATTGATACTGGAAGGACTAGACCGATGGCTGCTTGTCTGGGTGCGTGCAACCACGTGATTTACGTGTAGGACCCTAATTAGGCCGTAAAAGGCCATATTACAGCATTTGAAAGCCTGTGCAGGCAGTTTGAGGTGTTCTAAGGGCCTGGTGCTCAGGAAAACAACTTGGGACGTCGTAGTCCATTGAGACTGGAAGGACTAGACCGATGGCCGCTTGTCTGGGCGCGTTGAACCACGTGATTTACGTGTAGGACCCTAATTAGGCTGTAAAAGGCCATATTACAGCCTTTGAAAGCCTGTGCAGGCAGTTGGATGTGTTCTAAGAGCCGGTCGCTCACGAAAACGACTTGGGATGTCGTAGTCCATTGAGCCGAGAAGGAATAGACCGATGACCGCCTGTCTGGGTGCGTGGAATCATGGGATTTGCGTGTAGGGACTTTAATAAGCCGTAAAAGGACTTATTACAGATTTTGAAGGCTTGTGTACGTACTTAGAGATCTTCTAAAGTCCTGTCGCTCAGGAAATCCGACTTGGGACGTCGTAGTCCATTGAGACTGGAAGGACTAGACCGATGGCTGTTTGTCTGGGCGCGTGGAACCACGTGATTTACGTGTAGGACCTTAATTAGGCCATAAAAGGCATATTACAGCCTTTGAAAGCCTGTGCAGGCAGTTTTAGGTGTTCTAAGGCCTGGCGCTCAGGAAAACGACTTGGGATGTCGTAGTCCATTGAGATGAGAAGGAATAGACCAATGAACGCCTGTCTGGGTGCGTGGAATCACGGATTTATGTGTAGGACTTTAATAAGCAGTAGAATACCTTATTACAGCTTTTGAATGCTTGTGTACGTACTTAGAGATCTTCTAAAGGCCTGACGATAAGGAAAACGACTTGGGACGTCGTAGTCCATTGAGACTGGATGGAATAGACCGATGGCCGCTTGTCTGGGCGCGCGGAACCACGTGATTTACGTGTAGGACTCTAATTAGACCGTCAAAGGCCATATTACAGCCTTTGAGGCCTGTGCAGGTAGTTGAGGTGTGCTACGGACCTGCGTTCAGGAAAACGACTTGGGTTGTCGTAGTCCATTGAGACGAGAAGGAATAGACCGTTGGCCGCTTGTCTGGGCGCGTGTAACCACGTGATTGACGTGTAGGACCTTAATTAGGCCGTAAAAGGCGATATTACAGCCTTTGAAAGCCTGTGCAGGTAGCTGCAGGTGTTCTAAGGGCCTGGCGCTCAGGAAAACGACTTGGGATGTCGTAGTCCATTGAGACTGGAAGGACTAGACCAATGACCGCCTGTCTGGGTGCGTGGAATCACGGGATTTAAGTGTAGGGACTTAATAAGCAGTAGAATGCCTTATTACAGCTTTTGAAGGCTTGTGTACGTACTTAGGATCTTCTAAAGGCCTGACGATAAGGAAAACGACTTGGGACGTCGTAGTCCATTGAGACTGGAAGGAATAGACCGATGGCCGCTTGTCTGGGCGCGCGGAACCACGTGATTTACGTGTAGGACTCTAATTAGACCGTCAAAGGCCATATTACAGCTTTGAGAGCCTGTGCAGGTAGTTGGAGGTGTGTAAGGACCTGGCGTTCAGGAAAACGACTTGGAGATGTCGTAGTCCATTGAGACGAGAAGGAATAGACCGATGACCGCCTGTCTGGGTGCGTGGAATCATGGATTTGCGTGTAGGGACTTTAATAAGCCGTAAAAGGACTTATTACAGTTTTGAAGCTTGTGTACGTTCTTAGAGATCTTCTAAAGCCTGACGATAAAGAAAACGACTTGGACGTCGTAGTCTATTGAGACTGGAAGGAATAGACCGATGGCTGCTGTCTGGCGCGTGAACCACGTGATTTACGTGTAGACCCTAATTAGGCCGTAAAGGCCATATTACACCCTTTGAAAGCCTTTGCAGGTAGTTTGAGATGTTCTAAGGGCCTGTCACTCAGGAAAACGACTTGCGTCGTAGTCCATTGAGACTTGAAGGACTAGACCGATGCTGCTTGTCTGGGCGCGTGGAACCACGTGATTTACGTGTAGGACCTAATTAGGCCGTAAAGGGCCATATTACAGCCTTTGAAAGACTGTGTAGGCAGTTGCAGGTGTTCTAAGAGCCTGGCGCTCACGAAAACGACTTGGGATGTCGTAGTCCATTGAGACGAGAAGGAATAGACCAATGACCGCCTGTCTGGATGCGTGGAATCATGGGATTTACGTGTAGGGACTTTAATAAGCCGTAAGGTGCCTTATTACAGATTTTGAAGGCTTGTGTACGTACTTAGAGATCTTCTAAAGCCTGACGGTAAAGAAAACAACTTGGGACGTCGTAGTCCATTGAGACTGGAAGGAATAGCCGATGGCCGCTTGTCTGGGCGCGCGGAACCACGTGATTTACGTGTAGGACTCTAATTAGACCGTCAAAGGCCATATTACAGCCTTTGAGAGCCTGTGCACGTAGTTGGAGGTGTGCTAAGGACCTGGCGTTCAGGAAACGACTTGGGATGTCGTAGTCCATTGAGGCGAGAAGGAATAGACCGTTGGCCGCTTGTCTGGGCGAGTGGAACCACGTGATTTACGTGTAGGACCCTAATTAGGTCGTAAAAGGCCATATTACAGCCTTTGAAAGCCTTTGCAGGTAGTTTGAGATGTTCTAAGGGCCTGTCGCTCAGGAAAACGACTTGGACCGTCGTAGTCCCTTGAGACTGGAAGGACTATACCGATGGCTGCTTGTCTGGTCGCGTGGAACCACGTGATTTACGTGTAGGACCCTAATTAGGCCGTAAAAGGCTATATTACAGCCTTTGAAATCCAGTGCAGGCAGTTGGAGGTGTTCTAAGGGCCTGGTGCTTAGGAAAACGACTTGGGATCTCGTAGTCCATTGAGACGGGAAGGAATAGACCGATAGCCGCCTGTCTGGGTGCGTGGTTTTACGGGATTTACGTGTAGGGCCTTTAATATGCCGTAAAAGGCCTTATTACAGCTTTTGAAGGCTTTTGTACGTACTTAGAGATCTTCTAAAGACCTGACGATAAGGAAAACGCCTTGGGACGTCGTAGTCCATTGAGACTGGAAGGAATAGACCGATGGCCGCTTGTCTGGGCGCGCGGAACCACGTGATTTACGTGTAGGACTCTAATTAGACCGTCAAAGGCCATATTACAGCTTTTGAGAGCCTGTGCAGGTAGTTGGAGGTGTGGTAAGGACCTGGCGTTCAGGAAAACAACTTGAGATGTCGTAGTCCATTGATACTGGAAGGACTAGACCGATGGCTGCTTGTCTGGGTGCGTGCAACCACGTGATTTACGTGTAGGACCCAAATTAGGCCGTAAAAGGCCATATTACAGCATTTGAAAGCCTGTGCAGGCAGTTTGAGGTGTTCTAAGGGCCTGGTGCTCAGGAAAACGACTTGGGACGTCGTAGTCCATTGAGACTGGAAGGACTAGACCGATGGCCGCTTGTCTGGGCGCGTTGAACCACGTGATTTACGTGTAGGACCCTAATTAGGCTGTAAAGGCCATATTACAGCCTTTGAAAGCCTGTGCAGGCAGTTGGATGTGTTCTATGAGCCGGTCGCTCACGAAAACGACTTGGGATGTCGTAGTCCATTGAGCCGAGAAGGAATAGACCGATGACCGCCTGTCTGGGTGCGTGGAATCATGGGATTTGCGTGTAGGGACTTTAATAAGCCGTAAAAGGACTTATTACAGATTTTGAAGGCTGGTGTACGTACTTAGAGATCTTCTAAAGTCCTGTCGCTCAGGAAACCGACTTGAGACGTCGTAGTCCATTGAGACTGGAAGGACTAGACCGATGGCTGTTTGTCTGGGCGCGTGGAACCACGTGATTTACGTGTAGGACCTTAATTAGGCCATAAAAGGCCATATTACAGCCTTTGAAAGCCTGTGCAGGCAGTTTTAGGTGTTCTAAGGGCCTGGCGCTCAGGAAAACGACTTGGGATGTCGTAGTCCATTGAGATGAGAAGGAATAGACCACTGAACGCCTGTCTGGGTGCGTGGAATCACGGGATTTATGTGTAGGGACTTTAATAAGCAGTAGAATGCCTTATTACAGCTTTTGAATGCTTGTGTACGTACTTAGAGATCTTCTAAAGGCCTGACGATAAGGAAAACGACTTGGGACGTCGTAGTCCATTGAGACTGGATGGAATAGACCGATGGCCGCTTGTCTGGGCGCGCGGAACCACGTGATTTACGTGTAGGACTCTAATTAGACCGTCAAAGGCCATATTACAGCCTTTGAGGGCCTGTGCAGGTAGTTGGAGGTGTGCTACGGACCTGCCGTTCAGGAAAACGACTTGGGTTGTCGTAGTCCATTGAGACGAGAAGGAATAGACCGTTGGCCGCTTGTCTGGGCGCGTGTAACCACGTGATTGACGTGTAGGACCTTAATTAGGCCGTAAAAGGCGATATTACAGCCTTTGAAAGCCTGTGCAGGTAGCTGCAGGTGTTCTAAGGGCCTGGCGCTCACGAAAACGACTTGGGATGTCGTAGTCCATTGAGACTGGAAGGACTAGACCAATGACCGCCTGTCTGGGCGCGCGGAACCACGTGATTTACGTGTAGGACTCTAATTAGACCGTCAAAGGCCATATTACAGCCTTTGAGAGCCTGTGCACGTAGTTGGAGGTGTGCTAAGGACCTGGCATTCAGGAAAACAACTTGGGATCTCGTAGTCCATTGATACGGGAAGGAATAGACCGATAGCCGCCTGTCTGGGTGCGTGGATTTACGGGATTTACGTGTAGGGCCTTTAATATGCCGTAAAAGGCCTTATTACAGCTTTTGAAGGCTTTTGTACGTACTTAGAGATCTTCTAAAGACCTGACGATAAGGAAAACGACTTGGGACGTCGTAGTCCATTGAGACTGGAAGGAATAGACCGATGGCCGCTTGTCTGGGCGCGCGGAACCACGTGATTTACGTGTAGGACTCTAATTAGACCGTCAAAGGCCATATTACAACTTTTGAGAGCCTGTGCAGGTAGTTGGAGGTGTGGTAAGGACCTGGCGTTCAGGAAAACAACTTGAGATGTCGTAGTCCATTGAGACGAGAAGGAATAGACCAATGACCGCCTGTCTGGGTGCGTGGAATCATGGGATTTGCGTGTAGGGACTTTAATAAGCCGTAAAAGGACTTATTACAGGTTTTGAAGGCTTGTGTACGTACTTAGAGATCTTCTAAAGCCCTGACGATAAAGAAAACGACTTGGGACGTCGTAGTCTATTGAGACTGGAAGGAATAGACCGATGGCTGCTGGTCTGGGCGCGTGGAACCACGCGATTTACGTGTAGGACCCTAATTAGGCCGTAAAGGGCCATATTACAGCCTTTGAAAGACTGTGCAGGCAGTTGCAGGTGTTCTAAGAGCCTGGCGCTCACGAAAACGACTTGGGATGTCGGAGTCCATTGAGACGAGAAGGAATAGACCGATGACCGCCTGTCTGGATGCGTGGAATCATGGGATTTACGTGTAGGAACTTTAATAAGCCGTAAGGGGCCTTATTACAGATTTTGAAGGCTTGTGTACGTACTTAGAGATCTTCTAAAGTCCCGACGGTAAAGAAACCGACTTGGGACGTCGTAGTCCATTGAGACTGGAAGGAATAGACCGATGGCTGCTGGTCTGGGCGCGTGGAACCACGTGATTTACGTGTAGGACCCTAATTAGGTCGTAAAAGGCCATATTACAGCCTTTGAAAGCCTCTGCAGGTAGTTTGAGATGTTCTAAGGGCCTGTCGCTCAGGAAAACGATTTGCGCCGTCGTAGTCCATTGAGACTTGAAGGACTAGACCGATGGCTGCTTGTCTGAGCGCGTGCAACCACGTGATTTACGTGTAGGACCCTAATTAGGCCGTAAAAGGCCATATTACAGCCTTTGAAAGCCTGTGCAGGCAGTTGGAGGTGTTCTAAGAGCCTGGCGCTCAGGAAAACGACTTGGGATGTCGTAGTCCATTGATATGGGAAGGAATAGGCCGATGGCCGCCTGTCTGGGTGCGTGGAATTACGGGATTTACGTGTAGGGCGTTTAATATGCCGTAAAAGGCCTTATTACAGATTTTGAAGGCTTGTGTACGTACTTAGAGATCTTCTAAAGGCTTGACGAAAAGAAAAGCGACTTGGGACGTCGTAGTCCATTGAGACTGGAAAAAATAGACCAATGGCCGCTTGTCTGGGCGCGTGGAACCACGTGATTTACGTGTAGAACCTTAATTAGGCCATAAAGGGCCATATTACAGCCTTTGAATGCCTGTGCAGGCAGTTTGAGGTGTTCTAAGGGCCTGGTTCTCAGGAAAACGACTTGGGATGTCGTAGTCCATTGAGACGAGAAGGAATAGACCAATGACCGCCTGTCTGGGTGCGTGGAATCACGGGACTTAGGTGTAGGGACTTTAATAAGCAGTAGAATGCCTTATTACAGCTTTTGAAGGCTTGTGTACGTACTTAGAGATCATCTAAAGACCTGGCGTTCAGGAAAACGACTTGGGCCGTCGTAGTCCATTGAAACTGGAAGGACTAGACCGATGGCTGCTTGTCTGGTCGCGTGGAACCACGTGATTTACGTGTAGGACCCTAATTAGGCCGTAAAAGGCCATATTTCAGCCTTTGAAAGCCTGCGCAGGCAGTTGGAGGTGTTCTAAGAACCTGGCTCTCACGAAAACGACTTGGGATGTCGTAGTCCATTGAGACGAGAAGGAATAGATCGATGACCGCCTGTGTGGGTGCGTGGAATTACGGGATTTACGTGTAGGACGTTTAATATGCCGTAAAAGGCCTTATTACAGATTTTGAAGGCTTGTGTACGTACTTAGAGATCTTCTAAAGGCCTGTCGCTCAGGAAACCGACTTGGCACGTCGTAGTCCATTGAGACTGGAAGGACTAGACCGATGGCTGTTTGTCTGGGCGCGTGGAACCACGTGATTTACGTGTAGGACCTTAATTAGGCCATAAAAGGCCATATTACAGCCTTTGAAAGCCTGTGCAGGCAGTTTTAGGTGTTCTAAGGGCCTGCTGCTCAGGTAAACGACTTGGAACGTCGTAGTCCATTGAGACTGGAAGGACTAGACCGATGGCTGTTTGTCTGGGCGCGTGGAACCACGTGATTTACGTGTAGGACCTTAATTAGGCCATAAAAGGCCATATTACAGCCTGTGAAAGCCTGTGCAGGCAGTTGGAGGTGTTCTAAGGGCCTGGCGCTCAGGAAAACGACTTGGGATGTCGTAGTCCATTGAGATGAAAAGGAATAGACCAACGACCGCCTGTCTGGGTGCGTGGAATCACGGGATTTATGTGTAGGGACTTTAATAAGCAGTAGAATGCCTTATTACAGCTTTTGAAGGCTTGTGTACGTACTTAGAGATCTTCTAAAGGCCTGACGATAAGGAAAAAGACTTGGGACGTCGTAGTCCATTGAGAATGGATGGAATAGACCGATGGCCGCTTGTCTAGGCGCGAGGAACCACGTGATTTACGTGTAGGACTCTAATTAGACCGTCAAAGTCCATATTACAGCCTTTGAGAGACTGTGCAGGTAGTTGGAGGTGTGCTACGGACCTGGCGTTCAGGAAAACCACTTGGGTTGTCGTAGTCCATTGAGACGAAAAGGAATAGACCGTTGGCCGATTGTCTGGGCGCGTGTAACCACGTGATTGACGTGTAGGACCTTAATTAGGCCGTAAAAGGCCATATTACAGCCTTTGAAAGCCTGTGCAGGCAGTTGGAGGTGTTCTAAGGGCCTGGCGCTCAGGAAAACGACTTGGGATGTCGTAGTCCATTGAGACTGGAAGGACGAGAACAATGACCGCCTGTCTGGGTGCGTGGAATCACGGGATTTACGTGTACGGACTTTAATAAGCAGTAGAATGCCTTACTACAGCTTTTGAAGGCTTGTGTACGTACTTAGAGATCTTCTAAAGGCCTGACGATAAGGAAAACGACTTGGGACGTCGTAGTCCATTGAGACTGGAAGGAATAGACCGATGGCCGCTTGTCTGGGCGCGCGGAACCACGTGATTTACGTGTAGGACTCTAATTAGACCGTCAAAGGCCATATTACAGCCTTTGAGAGCCTGTGCACGTAGTTGGAGGTGTGCTAAGGACCTGGCGTTCAGGAAAACGACTTGGGATGTCGTAGTCCAATGAGGCGAGAGGGAATAGACCGTTGGCCGCTTGTCTGGGCGAGTAGAACCACGTGATTTACGTGTAGGACCCTAATTAGGTCGTAAAAGGCCATATTACAGCCTTTGAAAGCCTTTGCAGGTAGTTTGAGATCTTCTAAAGGCCTAACGATAAGGAAAACGACTTGGGACGTCGTGGTCCATTGAGACTGGATGGAATAGACCGATGGCCGCTTGTCTGGGCGCGCGGAACCACGTCATTTACGTGTAGGACTCTAATTAGACCGTCAAAGGCCATATTACAGCCTTTGACGGCCTGTGCAGGTAGTTGGAGGTGTGCTACGGACCTGGCGTTCAGAAAAACGACTTGGGTTGTCGTAGTCCATTGAGACGAGAAGGAATAGACCGTTGGCCGCTTGTCTGGGCGCGTGTAACCACGTGATTGACGTGTAGGACCTTAATTAGGCCGTAAAAGGCGATATTACAGCCTTTAAAAGCCTGTGCAGGTAGCTGCAGGTGTTCTAAGGGCCTGGCGCTCAGGAAAACGACTTGGGATGTCGTAGTCCATTGAGACTGGAAGGACTAGACCAATAACCGCCTGTCTGGGTGCGTGGAATCACGGGATTTAAGTGTAGGGACTTTAATAAGCAGTAGAATGCCTTATTACAGCTTTTGAAGGCTTGTGTACGTACTTAGAGATCTTCTAAAGGCCTGACGATAAGGAAAACGACTTGGGACGTCGTAGTCCATTGAGACTGGAAGGAATAGACCGATGGCCGCTTGTCTGGGCGCGCGGAACCACGTGATTTACGTGTAGGACTCTAATTAGACCGTCAAAGGCCATATTACAGCCTTTGAGAGCCTGTGCACGTAGTTGGAGGTGTGCTAAGGACCTGGCATTCAGGAAAACGACTTGGGATGTCGTAGTCCATTGAGGCGAGAAGGAATAGACCGTTGGCAGCTTGTCTGGGCGAGTGGAACCACGTGATTTACGTATAGGACCCTAATTAGGTCGTAAATGGCCATATTACAGCCTTTGAAAGCCTTTGCAGGTAGTTTGAGATGTTCTAAGGGCCTGTCGCTCAGGAAAACGAGTTGGACCGTCGTAGTCCCTTGAGACTGGAAGGACTAGACCGATGGCTGCTTGTCTGCTCGCGTGGAACCACGTGATTTACGTGTAGGACCCTAATTAGGCCGTAAAAGGCTATATTACAGCCTTTGAAATCCTGTGCAGGCAGTTGGAGGTGTTCTAAGGCCCTGGCGCTCAGGAAAACGACTTGGAATCTCGTAGTCCATTGATACGGGAAGGAATAGACCGATAGCCGCCTGTCTGGGTGCGTGGATTTACGGGATTTACGTGTAGGGCCTTTAATATGTCGTAAAAGGCCTTATTACAGCTTTTGAAGGCTTTTGTACGTACTTAGAGATCTTCTAAAGACCTGACGCTAGGGAAAACGACTTGGGACGTCGTAGTCCATTGAGACTGGAAGGAATAGACCGATGGCCGCTTGTCTGGGCGCGCGGAACCACGTGATTTACGTGTAGGACTCTAATTAGACCGTCAAAGGCCATATTACAGCTTTTGAGAGCCTGTGCAGGTAGTTGGAGGTGTGGTAAGGACCTGGCGTTCAGGAAAACAACTTGAGATGTCGTAGTCCATTGAGACGAGAAGAAATAGGCCGATGACCGCCTGTCTGGGTGCGTGGAATCATGGGATTTGCGTGTAGGGACTTTAATAAGCCGTAAAAGGACTTATTACAGGTTTTGAAGGCTTGTGTACGTACTTAGAGATCTTCTAAAGCCCTGACGATAAATAAAACGACTTGGGACGTCGTAGTCTATTGAGACTGGAAGGAATAGACCGATGGCTGCTGGTCTGGGCGCGTGGAACCACGTGATTTACGTGTAGAACCCTAATTAGGTCGTAAAAGGCCATATTACACCTTTGAAAGCCTTTGCAGGTAGTTTGAGATGTTCTAAGGGCCTGTCACTCAGGAAAACTACTTGCGCCATCGTAGTCCATTGAGACTTGAAGGACTAGACCGAATGCTGCTTGTCTGGGCGCGTGGAATCATGGGATTTACGTGTAGGAACTTTAATAAGCCGTAAGGGGCCTTATTACAGATTTTGAAGGCTTGTGTACGTACTTAGAGATCTTCTAAAGTCCTGACGGTAAAGAAAACGACTTGGGACGTCGTAGTCCATTGAGACTGGAAGGAATAGACCGATGGCTGCTGGTCTGGGCGCGTGGAACCACGTGATTTACGTGTAGGACCCTAATTAGGTCGTAAAAGGCGATATTACAGCCTTTGAAAGCCTCTGCAGGTAGTTTGAGATGTTCTAAGGGCCTGTCGCTCAGGAAAACGATTTGCGCCGTCGTAGTCCATTGAGACTTGAAGGACTAGACCGATGGCTGCTTGTCTGAGCGCGTGCAACCACGTGATTTACGTGTAGGACCCTAATTAGGCCGTAAAAGGCCATATTACAGCCTTTGAAAGCCTGTGCAGGCAGTTGGAGGTGTTCTAAGAGCCTGGCGCTCAGGAAGACGACTTGGGATGTCGTAGTCCATTGATATGGGAAGGAATAGGCCGATGGCCGCCTGTCTGGGTGCGTGGAATTACGGGATTTACGTGTAGGGCGTTTAATATGCCGTAAAAGGCCTTATTACAGATTTTGAAGGCTTGTGTACGTACTTAGAGATCTTCTAAAGGCTTGACGAAAAGAAAAGCGACTTGGGACGTCGTAGTCCATTGAGACTGGAAAGAATAGACCAATGGCCGCTTGTCTGGGCGCGTGGAACCACGTGATTTACGTGTAGAACCTTAATTAGGCCATAAAGGGCCATATTACAGCCTTTGAATGCCTGTGCAGGCAGTTTGAGGTGTTCTAAGGGCCTGGTTCTCAGGAAAACGACTTGGGATGTCGTAGTCCATTGAGACGAGAAGGAATAGACCAATGACCGCCTGTCTGGGTGCGTGGAATCACGGGATTTAGGTGTAGGGACTTTAATAAGCAGTAGAATGCCTTATTACAGCTTTTGAAGGCTTGTGTACGTACTTAGAGATCATCTAAAGACCTGGCGTTCAGGAAAACGACTTGGGCCGTCGTAGTCCATTGAAACTGGAAGGACTAGACCGATGGCTGCTTGTCTGGTCGCGTGGAACCACGTGATTTACGTGTAGGACCCTAATTAGGCCGTAAAAGGCCATATTTCAGCCTTTGAAAGCCTGCGCAGGCAGTTGGAGGTGTTCTAAGAACCTGGCTCTCACGAAAACGACTTGGGATGTCGTAGTCCATTGAGACGAGAAGGAATAGATCGATGAACGCCTGTCTGGGTGCGTGGAATTACGGGATTTACGTGTAGGGCGTTTAATATGCCGTAAAAGGCCTTATTACAGATTTTGAAGGCTTGTGTACGTACTTAGAGATCTTCTAAAGGCCTGTCGCTCAGGAAACCGACTTGGGACGTCGTAGTCCATTGAGACTGGAAGGACTAGACCGATGGCTGTTTGTCTGGGCGCGTGGAACCACGTGATTTACGTGTAGGACCTTAATTAGGCCATAAAAGGCCATATTACAGCCTTTGAAAGCCTGTGCAGGCAGTTTTAGGTGTTCTAAGGGCCTGCTGCTCAGGTAAACGACTTGGAACGTCGTAGTCCATTGAGACTGGAAGGACTAGACCGATGGCTGTTTGTCTGGGCGCGTGGAACCACGTGATTTACGTGTAGGACCTTAATTAGGCCATAAAAGGCCATATTACAGCCTTGAAAGCCTGTGCAGGCAGTTAGGTGTTCTAAGGGCCTGGCGCTCAGGAAAACGACTTGGGATGTCGTAGTCCATTGAGATGAGAAGGAATAGACCAATGAACGCCTGTCTGGGTGCGTGGAATCACGGGATTTATGTGTAGGGACTTTAATAAGCAGTAGAATGCCTTATCACAGCTTTTGAATGCTTGTGTACGTACTTAGAGATCTTCTAAAGGCCTGACGATAAGGAAAACGACTTGGGACGTCGTAGTCCATTGAGACTGGATGGAATAGACCGATGGCCGCTTGTCTGGGCGCGCGGAACCACGTGATTTACGTGTAGGACTCTAATTAGACCGTCAAATGCCATATTACAGCCTTTGAGGCCTGTGCAGGTAGTTGGAGGTGTGCTACGGACCTGGCGTTCAGGAAAACGACTTGGGTTGTCGTAGTCCATTGAGAGGAGAAGGAATAGACCGTTGGCCGCTTGTCTGGGCGCGTGTAACCACGTGATTGACGTGTAGGACCTTATTAGGCCGTAAAAGGCGATATTACAGCCTTTGAAAGCCTGTGCATGTAGCTGCAGGTGTTCTAAGGGCCTGGCGCTCAGGAAAACGACTTGGGATGTCGTAGTCCATTGAGACTGGAAGGACTAGACCAATGACCGCCTGTCTGGGTGCGTGGAATCACGGGATTTAGTGTAGGGACTTTAATAAGCAGTAGAATGCCTTATTACAGCTTTTGAAGGCTTGTGTACGTACTTAGAGATCTTCTAAAGGCCTGACGATAAGGAAAACGACTTGGGACGTCGTAGTCCATTGAGACTGGAAGGAATAGACCGATGGCCGCTTGTCTGGGCGCGCGGAACCACGTGATTTACGTGTAGGACTCTAATTAGACCGTCAAAGGCCATATTACAGCCTTTGAGAGCCTGTGCACGTAGTTGGAGGTGTGCTAAGGACCTGGCGTTCAGGAAAACGACTTGGGATGTCGTAGTCCATTGAGGCGAGAAGGAATAGACCGTTGGCCGCTTGTCTGGGCGAGTGGAACCACGTGATTTACGTGTAGGACCCTAATTAGGTCGTAAAAGGCCATATTACAGCCTTTGAAAGCCTTTGCAGGTATTTTGAGATGTTCTAAGGGCCTGTCGCTCATGAAAACAACTTGGACCGTCGTAGTCCCTTGAGACTGGAAGGACTATACCGATGGCTGCTTGTCTGGTCGCGTGGAACCACGTGATTTACGTGTAGGACCCTAATTAGGCCGTAAAAGGCTATATTACAGCCTTTGAAATCCAGTGCAGGCAGTTGGAGGTGTTCTAAGGGCCTGGTGCTTAGGAAAACGACTTGGGATCTCGTAGTCCATTGATACGGGAAGGAATAGACCGATAGCCGCCTGTCTGGGTGCGTGGTTTTACGGGATTTACGTGTAGGGCCTTTAATATGCCGTAAAAGGCCTTATTACAGCTTTTGAAGGCTTTTGTACGTACTTAGAGATCTTCTAAAGACCTGACGATAAGGAAAACGCCTTGGGACGTCGTAGTCCATTGAGACTGGAAGGAATAGACCGATGGCCGCTTGTCTGGGCGCGCGGAACCACGTGATTTACGTGTAGGACTCTAATTAGACCGTCAAAGGCCATATTACAGCTTTTGAGAGCCTGTGCAGGTAGTTGGAGGTGTGGTAAGGACCTGGCGTTCAGGAAAACAACTTGAGATGTCGTAGTCCATTGATACTGGAAGGACTAGACCGATGGCTGCTTGTCTGGGTGCGTGCAACCACGTGATTTACGTGTAGGACCCTAATTAGGCCGTAAAAGGCCATATTACAGCATTTGAAAGCCTGTGCAGGCAGTTTGAGGTGTTCTAAGGGCCTGGTGCTCAGGAAAACGACTTGGGACGTCGTAGTCCATTGAGACTGGAAGGACTAGACCGATGGCCGCTTGTCTGGGCGCGTTGAACCACGTGATTTACGTGTAGGACCCTAATTAGGCTGTAAAAGGCCATATTACAGCCTTTGAAAGCCTGTGCAGGCAGTTGGATGTGTTCTAAGAGCCGGTCGCTCACGAAAACGACTTGGGATGTCGTAGTCCATTGAGCCGAGAAGGAATAGACCGATGACCGCCTGTCTGGGTGCGTGGAATCATGGGATTTGCGTGTAGGGACTTTAATAAGCCGTAAAAGGACTTATTACAGATTTTGAAGGCTTGTGTACGTACTTAGAGATCTTCTAAAGTCCTGTCGCTCAGGAAACCGACTTGGGACGTCGTAGTCCATTGAGACTGGAAGGACTAGACCGATGGCTGTTTGTCTGGGCGCGTGGAACCACGTGATTTACGTGTAGGACCTTAATTAGGCCATAAAAGGCCATATTACAGCCTTTGAAAGCCTGTGCAGGCAGTTTTAGGTGTTCTAAGGGCCTGGCGCTCAGGAAAACGACTTGGGATGTCGTAGTCCATTGAGATGAGAAGGAATAGACCAATGAACGCCTGTCTGGGTGCGTGGAATCACGGGATTTATGTGTAGGGACTTTAATAAGCAGTAGAATGCCTTATTACAGCTTTTGAATGCTTGTGTACGTACTTAGAGATCTTCTAAAGGCCTGACGATAAGGAAAACGACTTGGGACGTCGTAGTCCATTGAGACTGGATGGAATAGACCGATGGCCGCTTGTCTGGGCGCGCGGAACCACGTGATTTACGTGTAGGACTCTAATTAGACCGTCAAAGGCCATATTACAGCCTTTGAGGGCCTGTGCAGGTAGTTGGAGGTGTGCTACGGACCTGGCGTTCAGGAAAACGACTTGGGTTGTCGTAGTCCATTGAGACGAGAAGGAATAGACCGTTGGCCGCTTGTCTGGGCGCGTGTAACCACGTGATTGACGTGTAGGACCTTAATTAGGCCGTAAAAGGCGATATTACAGCCTTTGAAAGCCTGTGCAGGTAGCTGCAGGTGTTCTAAGGGCCTGGCGCTCAGGAAAACGACTTGGGATGTCGTAGTCCATTGAGACTGGAAGGACTAGACCAATGACCGCCTGTCTGGGTGCGTGGAATCACGGGATTTAAGTGTAGGGACTTTAATAAGCAGTAGAATGCCTTATTACAGCTTTTGAAGGCTTGTGTACGTACTTAGAGATCTTCTAAAGGCCTGACGATAAGGAAAACGACTTGGGACGTCGTAGTCCATTGAGACTGGAAGGAATAGACCGATGGCCGCTTGTCTGGGCGCGCGGAACCACGTGATTTACGTGTAGGACTCTAATTAGACCGTCAAAGGCCATATTACAGCCTTTGAGAGCCTGTGCACGTAGTTGGAGGTGTGCTAAGGACCTGGCATTCAGGAAAACGACTTGGGATGTCGTAGTCCATTGAGGCGAGAAGGAATAGACCGTTGGCCGCTTGTCTGGGCGAGTGGAACCACGTGATTTACGTGTAGGACCTAATTAGGTCGTAAAGGCCATATTACAGCCTTTGAAAGCCTTTGCAGGTAGTTTGAGATGTTCTAAGGGCCTGTCGCTCAGGAAAACGATTGGACCGTCGTAGTCCCTTGAGACTGGAAGGACTAGACCGATGGCTGCTTGTCTGCGCGTGGAACCACGTGATTTACGTGTAGGACCCTAATTAGGCCGTAAAAGGCTATATTACAGCCTTTGAAATCCTGTGCAGGCAGTTGGAGGTGTTCTAAGGCCTGGCGCTCAGGAAAACGACTTGGGATCTCGTAGTCCATTGATACGGGAAGGAATAGACCGATAGCCGCCTGTCTGGGTGCGTGGATTTACGGGATTTACGTGTAGGGCCTTTAATATGTCGTAAAGGCCTTATTACAGCTTTTGAAGGCTTTTGTACGTACTTAGAGATCTTCTAAAGACCTGACGATAGGAAAACGACTTGGGACGTCGTAGTCCATTGAGACTGGAAGGAATAGACCGATGGCCGCTTGTCTGGGCGCGCGGAACCACGTGATTTACGTGTAGGACTCTAATTAGACCGTCAAAGGCCATATTACAGCTTTTGAGAGCCTGTGCAGGTAGTTGGAGGTGTGGTAAGGACCTGGCGTTCAGGAAAACAACTTGAGATGTCGTAGTCCATTGAGACGAGAAGGAATAGACCGATGACCGCCTGTCTGGGTGCGTGGAATCATGGGATTTGCGTGTAGGGACTTTAATAAGCCGTAAAAGGACTTATTACAGGTTTTGAAGGCTTGTGTACGTACTTAGAGATCTTCTAAAGCCCTGACGATAAAGAAAACGACTTGGGACGTCGTAGTCTATTGAGACTGGAAGGAATAGACCGATGGCTGCTGGTCTGGGCGCGTGGAACCACGTGATTTACGTGTAGAACCCTAATTAGGTCGTAAAAGGCCATATTACACCCTTTGAAAGCCTTTGCAGGTAGTTTGAGATGTTCTAAGGGCCTGTCACTCAGGAAAACTACTTGCGCCATCGTAGTCCATTGAGACTTGAAGGACTAGACCGAATGCTGCTTGTCTGGGCGCGTGGAACCACGTGATTTACGTGTAGGACACTAATTAGGCCGTAAAGGGCCATATTACAGCCTTTGAAAGACTGTGTAGGCAGTTGCAGGTGTTCTAAGAGCCTGGCGCTCACGAAAACGACTTGGGATGTCGTAGTCCATTGAGACGAGAAGGAATAGACCAATGACCGCCTGTCTGGATGCGTGGAATCATGGGATTTACGTGTAGGGACTTTAATAAGCCGTAAGGTGCCTTATTACAGATTTTGAAGGCTTGTGTACGTACTTAGAGATCTTCTAAAGTCCTGACGGTAAAGAAAACGACTTGGGACGTCGTAGTCCATTGAGACTGGAAGGAATAGCCGATGGCCGCTTGTCTGGGCGCGCGGAACCACGTGATTTACGTGTAGGACTCTAATTAGACCGTCAAAGGCCATATTACAGCCTTTGAGAGCCTGTGCACGTAGTTGGAGGTGTGCTAAGGACCTGGCATTCAGGAAAACGACTTGGGATGTCGTAGTCCATTGAGGCTAGAAGGAATAGACCGTTGGCCGCTTGTCTGGGCGAGTGGAACCACGTGATTTACGTGTAGGACCCTAATTAGGTCGTAGATGGCCATATTACAGCCTTTGAAAGCCTTTGAAGGTAGTTTGAGATGTTCTAAGGGCCTGTCGCTCAGGAAAACGAGTTGGACCGTCGTAGTCCCTTGAGACTGGAAGGACTAGACCGATGGCTGCTTGTCTGCTCGCGTGGATTCACGTGATTTACGTGTAGGACCCTAATTAGGCCGTAAAAGGCTATATTACAGCCTTTGAAATCCTGTGCAGGCAGTTGGAGGTGTTCTAAGGCCCTGGTGCTCAGGAAAACAACTTGGGATCTCGTAGTCCATTGATACGGGAAGGAATAGACCGATAGCCGCCTGTCTGGGTGCGTGGATTTACGGGATTTACGTGTAGGGCCTTTAATATGCCGTAAAAGGCCTTATTACAGCTTTTGAAGGCTTTTGTACGTACTTAGAGATCTTCTAAAGACCTGACGATAAGGAAAACGACTTGGGACGTCGTAGTCCATTGAGACTGGAAGGAATAGACCGATGGCCGCTTGTCTGGGCGCGGCGGAACCACGTGATTTACGTGTAGGACTCTAATTAGACCGTCAAAGGCCATATTACAACTTTGAGAGCCTGTGCAGGTAGTTGGAGGTGTGGTAAGGACCTGAGTTCAGGAAAACAACTTGAGATGTCGTAGTCCATTGAGACGAGAAGGAATAGACCGATGACCGCCTGTCTGGGTGCGTGGAATCATGGGATTTGCGTGTAGGGACTTTAATAAGCCGTAAAAGGACTTATTACAGGTTTTGAAGGCTTGTGTACTTACTTAGAGATCTTCTAAAGCCCTGACATAAAGAAAACGACTTGGGACGTCGTAGTCTATTGAGACTGGAAGGAATAGACCGATGGCTGCTGTCTGGCGCGCGGAACCACGTGATTTACGTGTAGGACCCTAATTAGGCCGTAAAGGGCCATATTACAGCCTTTGAAAGACTGTGCAGGCAGTTGCAGGTGTTCTAAGAGCCTGGCGCTCACGAAAACGACTTGGGATGTCGTAGTCCATTGAGACGAGAAGGAATAGACCGATGACCGCCTGTCTGGATGCGTGGAATCATGGGATTTACGTGTAGGAACTTTAATAAGCCGTAAGGGGCCTTATTACAGATTTTGAAGGCTTGTGTACGTACTTAGAGATCTTCTAAAGTCCTGACGGTAAAGAAAACGACTTGGGACGTCGTAGTCCATTGAGACTGGAAGGAATAGACCGATGGCTGCTGGTCTGGGCGCGTGGAACCACGTGATTTACGTGTAGGACCCTAATTAGGTCGTAAAAGGCCATATTACAGCCTTTGAAAGCCTCTGCAGGTAGTTTGAGATGTTCTAAGGGCCTGTCGCTCAGGAAAACGATTTGCGCCGTCGTAGTCCATTGAGACTTGAAGGACTAGACCGATGGCTGCCTGTCTGAGCGCGTGCAACCACGTGATTTACGTGTAGGACCCTAATTAGGCCGTAAAAGGCCATATTACAGCCTTTGAAAGACTGTGCAGGCAGTTGGAGGTGTTCTAAGAGCCTGGCGCTCAGGAAAACGACTTGGGATGTCGTAGTCCATTGATATGGGAAGGAATAGGCCGATGGCCGCCTGTCTGGGTGCGTGGAATTACGGGATTTACGTGTAGGGCGTTTAATATGCCGTAAAAGGCCTTATTACAGATTTTGAAGGCTTGTGTACGTACTTAGAGATCTTCTAAAGGCTTGACGAAAAGAAAAGCGACTTGGGACGTCGTAGTCCATTGAGACTGGAAAGAATAGACCAATGGCCGCTTGTCTGGGCGCGTGGAACCACGTGATTTACGTGTAGAACCTTAATTAGGCCATAAAGGGCCATATTACAGCCTTTGAATGCCTGTGCAGGCAGTTTGAGGTGTTCTAAGGGCCTGGTTCTCAGGAAAACGACTTGGGATGTCGTAGTCCATTGAGACGAGAAGGAATAGACCAATGACCGCCTGTCTGGGTGCGTGGAATCACGGGACTTAGGTGTAGGGACTTTAATAAGCAGTAGAATGCCTTATTACAGCTTTTGAAGGCTTGTGTACGTACTTAGAGATCATCTAAAGACCTGGCGTTCAGGAAAACGACTTGGGCCGTCGTAGTCCATTGAAACTGGAAGGACTAGACCGATGGCTGCTTGTCTGGTCGCGTGGAACCACGTGATTTACGTGTAGGACCCTAATTAGGCCGTAAAAGGCCATATTTCAGCCTTTGAAAGCCTGCGCAGGCAGTTGGAGGTGTTCTAAGAACCTGGCTCTCACGAAAACGACTTGGGATGTCGTAGTCCATTGAGACGAGAAGAAATAGATCGATGACCGCCTGTCTGGGTGCGTGGAATTACGGGATTTACGTGTAGGGCGTTTAATATGCCGTAAAAGGCCTTATTACAGATTTTGAAGGCTTGTGTACGTACTTAGAGATCTTCTAAAGGCCTGTCGCTCAGGAAACCGACTTGGGACGTCGTAGTCCATTGAGACTGGAAGGACTACACCGATGGCTGTTTGTCTGGGCGCGTGGAACCACGTGATTTACGTGTAGGACCTTAATTAGGCCATAAAAGGCCATATTACAGCCTTTGAAAGCCTGTGCAGGCAGTTTTAGGTGTTCTAAGGGCCTGCTGCTCAGGTAAACGACTTGGAACGTCGTAGTCCATTGAGACTGGAAGGACTAGACCGATGGCTGTTTGTCTGGGCGCGTGGAACCACGTGATTTACGTGTAGGACCTTAATTGGGCCATAAAAGGCCATATTACAGCCTGTGAAAGCCTGTGCAGGCAGTTGGAGGTGTTCTAAGGGCCTGGCGCTCAGGAAAACGACTTGGGATGTCGTAGTCCATTGAGATGAGAAGGAATAGACCAACGACCGCCTGTCTGGGTGCGTGGAATCACGGGATTTATGTGTAGGGACTTTAATAAGCAGTAGAATGCCTTATTACAGCTTTTGAAGGCTTGTGTACGTACTTAGAGATCTTCTAAAGGCCTGACGATAAGGAAAACGACTTGGGACGTCGTAGTCCAATGAGAATGGATGGAATAGACCGATGGCCGCTTGTCTAGGCGCGAGGAACCACGTGATTTACGTGTAGGACTCTAATTAGACCGTCAAAGTCCATATTACAGCCTTTGAGAGACTGTGCAGGTAGTTGGAGGTGTGCTACGGACCTGGCGTTCAGGAAAACCACTTGGGTTGTCGTAGTCCATTGAGACGAAAAGGAATAGACCGTTGGCCGATTGTCTGGGCGCGTGTAACCACGTGATTGACGTGTAGGACCTTAATTAGGCCGTAAAAGGCCATATTACAGCCTTTGAATGCCTGTGCAGGCAGTTGGAGGTGTTCTAAGGGCCTGGCGCTCAGGAAAACGACTTGGGATGTCGTAGTCCATTGAGACTGGAAGGACTAGACCAATGACCGCCTGTCTGGGTGCGTGGAATCACGGGATTTACGTGTAGGGACTTTAATAAGCAGTAGAATGCCTTATTACAGCTTTTGAAGGCTTGTGTACGTACTTAGAGATCTTCTAAAGGCCTGACGATAAGGAAAACGACTTGGGACGTCGTAGTCCATTGAGACTGGAAGGAATAGACCGATGGCCGCTTGTCTGGGCGCGCGGAACCACGTGATTTACGTGTAGGACTCTAATTAGACCGTCAAAAGGCCATATTACAGCCTTTGAGGGCCTGTGCAGGTAGTTGGAGGTGTGCTACGGACCTGGCGTTCAGGAAAACGACTTGGGTTGTCGTAGTCCATTGAGACGAGAAGGAATAGACCGTTGGCCGCTTGTCTGGGCGCGTGTAACCACGTGATTGACGTGTAGGACCTTAATTAGGCCGTAAAAGGCGATATTACAGCCTTTGAAAGCCTGTGCAGGTAGCTGCAGGTGTTCTAAGGGCCTGGCGCTCAGGAAAACGACTTGGGATGTCGTAGTCCATTGAGACTGGAAGGACTAGACCAATGACCGCCTGTCTGGGTGCGTGGAATCACGGGATTTAAGTGTAGGGACTTTAATAAGCAGTAGAATGCCTTATTACAGCTTTTGAAGGCTTGTGTACGTACTTAGAGATCTTCTAAAGGCCTGACGATAAGGAAAACGACTTGGGACGTCGTAGTCCATTGAGACTGGAAGGAATAGACCGATGGCCGCTTGTCTGGGCGCGCGGAACCACGTGATTTACGTGTAGGACTCTAATTAGACCGTCAAAGGCCATATTACAGCCTTTGAGAGCCTGTGCACGTAGTTGGAGGTGTGCTAAGGACCTGGCATTCGGGAAAACGACTTGGGATGTCGTAGTCCATTGAGGCGAGAAGGAATAGACCGTTGGCCGCTTGTCTGGGCGAGTGGAACCACGTGATTTACGTGTAGGACCCTAATTAGGTCGTAAATGGCCATATTACAGCCTTTGAAAGCCTTTGCAGGTAGTTTCAGATGTTCTAAGGGCCTGTCGCTCAGGAAAACGAGTTGGACCGTCGTAGTCCCTTGAGACTGGAAGGACTAGACCGATGGCTGCTTGTCTGCTCGCGTGGAGCCACGTGATTTACGTGTATGACCCTAATTAGGCCGTAAAAGGCTATATTACAGCCTTTGAAATCCTGTGCAGGCAGTTGGAGGTGTTCTAAGGCCCTGGCGCTCAGGAAAACGACTTGGAATCTCGTAGTCCATTGATACGGGAAGGAATAGACCGATAGCCGCCTGTCTGGGTGCGTGGATTTACGGGATTTACGTGTAGGGCCTTTAATATGTCGTAAAAGGCCTTATTACAGCTTTTGAAGGCTTTTGTACGTACTTAGAGATCTTCTAAAGACCTGACGATAGGGAAAACGACTTGGGACGTCGTAGTCCATTGAGACTGGAAGGAATAGACCGATGGCCGCTTGTCTGGGCGCGCGGAACCACGTTATTTACGTGTAGGACTCTAATTAGACCGTCAAAGGCCATATTACAGCTTTTGAGAGCCTGTGCAGGTAGTTGGAGGTGTGGTAAGGACCTGGCGTTCAGGAAAACAACTTGAGATGTCGTAGTCCATTGAGACGAGAAGAAATAGACCGATGACCGCCTGTCTGGGTGCGTGGAATCATGGGATTTGCGTGTAGGGACTTTAATAAGCCGTAAAAGGACTTATTACAGGTTTTGAAGGTTTGTGTACGTACTTAGAGATCTTCTAAAGCCCTGACGATAAAGAAAACGACTTGGGACGTCGTAGTCTATTGAGACTGGAAGGAATAGACCGATGGCTGCTGGTTTGGGCGCGTGGAACCACGTGATTTACGTGTAGAACCCTAATTAGGTCGTAAAAGGCCATATTACACCCTTTGAAAGCCTTTGCAGGTAGTTTGAGATGTTCTAAGGGCCTGTCACTCAGGAAAACTACTTGCGCCATCGTAGTCCATTGAGACTTGAAGGACTAGACCGAATGCTGCTTGTCTGAGCGCGTGGAACCACGTGATTTACGTGTAGGACCCTAATTAGGCCGTAAAGGGCCATATTACAGCCTTTGAAAGACTGTGCAGGCAGTTGCAGGTGTTCTAAGAGCCTGGCGCTCACGAAAACGACTTGGGATGTCGTAGTCCATTGAGACGAGAAGGAATAGACCGATGACCGCCTGTCTGGATGCGTGGAATCATGGGTTTTACGTGTAGGGACTTTAATAAGCCGTAAGGTGCCTTATTACAGATTTTGAAGGCTTGTGTACGTACTTAGAGATCTTCTAAAGTCCTGACGGTAAAGAAAACGACTTGGGACGTCGTAGTCCATTGAGACTGGAAGGAATAGCCCGATGGCCGCTTGTCTGGGCGCGCGGAACCACGTGATTTACGTGTAGGACTCTAATTAGACCGTCAAAGGCCATATTACAGCCTTTGAGAGCCTGTGCACGTAGTTGGAGGTGTGCTAAGGACCTGGCATTCAGGAAAACGACTTGGGATGTCGTAGTCCATTGAGGCGAGAAGGAATAGACCGTTGGCCGCTTGTCTGGGCGAGTGGAACCACGTGATTTACGTGTAGGACCCTAATTAGGCCGTAAAAGGCTATATTACAGCCTTTGAAATCCTGTGCAGGCAGTTGGAGGTGTTCTAAGGCCCTGGTGCTCAGGAAAACAACTTGGGATCTCGTAGTCCATTGATACGGGAAGGAATAGACCGATAGCCGCCTGTCTGGGTGCGTGGATTTACGGGATTTACGTGTAGGGCCTTTAATATGCCGTAAAAGGCCTTATTACAGCTTTTGAAGGCTTTTGTACGTACTTAGAGATCTTCTAAAGACCTGACGATAAGGAAAACGACTTGGGACGTCGTAGTCCATTGAGACTGGAAGGAATAGACCGATGGCCGCTTGTCTGGGCGCGCGGAACCACGTGATTTACGTGTAGGACTCTAATTAGACCGTCAAAGGCCATATTACAGCTTTTGAGAGCCTGTGCAGGTAGTTGGAGGTGTGGTAAGGACCTGGCGTTCAGGAAAACAACTTGAGATGTCGTAGTCCATTGAGACGAGAAGGAATAGACCGATGACCGCCTGTCTGGGTGCGTGGAATCATGGGATTTGCGTGTAGGGACTTTAATAAGCCGTAAAAGGACTTATTACAGGTTTTGAAGGCTTGTGTACGTACTTAGAGATCTTCTAAAGCCCTGACGATAAAGAAAACGACTTGGGACGTCGTAGTCTATTGAGACTGGAAGGAATAGACCGATGGCTGCTGGTCTGGGCGCGTGGAACCACGTGATTTACGTGTAGGACCCTAATTAGGCCGTAAAGGGCCATATTACAGCCTTTGAAAGACTGTGCAGGCAGTTGCAGGTGTTCTAAGAGCCTGGCGCTCACGAAAACGACTTGGGATGTCGTAGTCCATTGAGACGAGAAGGAATAGACCGATGACCGCCTGTCTGGATGCGTGGAATCATGGGATTTACGTGTAGGAACTTTAATAAGCCGTAAGGGGCCTTATTACAGATTTTGAAGGCTTGTGTACGTACTTAGAGATCTTCTAAAGTCCTGACGGTAAAGAAAACGACTTGGGACGTCGTAGTCCATTGAGACTGGAAGGAATAGACCGATGGCTGCTGGTCTGGGCGCGTGGAACCACGTGATTTACGTGTAGGACCCTAATTAGGTCGTAAAAGGCGATATTACAGCCTTTGAAAGCCTCTGCAGGTAGTTTGAGATGTTCTAAGGGCCTGTCGCTCAGGAAAACGATTTGCGCCGTCGTAGTCCATTGAGACTTGAAGGACTAGACCGATGGCTGCTTGTCTGAGCGCGTGCAACCACGTGATTTACGTGTAGGACCCTAATTAGGCCGTAAAAGGCCATATTACAGCCTTTGAAAGCCTGTGCAGGCAGTTGGAGGTGTTCTAAGGGCCTGGCGCTCAGGAAAACGACTTTGGATGTCGTAGTCCATTGATATGGGAAGGAATAGGCCGATGGCCGCCTGTCTGGGTGCGTGGAATTACGGGATTTACGTGTAGGGCGTTTAATATGCCGTAAAAGGCCTTATTACAGATTTTGAAGGCTTGTGTACGTACTTAGAGATCTTCTAAAGGCTTGACGAAAAGAAAAGCGACTTGGGACGTCGTAGTCCATTGAGACTGGAAAGAATAGACCAATGGCCGCTTGTCTGGGCGCGTGGAACCACGTGATTTACGTGTAGAACCTTAATTAGGCCATAAAGGGCCATATTACAGCCTTTGAATGCCTGTGCAGGCAGTTTGAGGTGTTCTAAGGGCCTGGTTCTCAGGAAAACGACTTGGGATGTCGTAGTCCATTGAGACGAGAAGGAATAGACCAATGACCGCCTGTCTGGGTGCGTGGAATCACGGGATTTAGGTGTAGGGACTTTAATAAGCAGTAGAATGCCTTATTACAGCTTTTGAAGGCTTGTGTACGTACTTAGAGATCATCTAAAGACCTGGCGTTCAAGAAAACGACTTGGGCCGTCGTAGTCCATTGAAACTGGAAGGACTAGACCGATGGCTGCTTGTCTGGTCGCGTGGAACCACGTGATTTACGTGTAGGACCCTAATTAGGCCGTAAAAGGCCATATTTCAGCCTTTGAAAGCCTGCGCAGGCAGTTGGAGGTGTTCTAAGAACCTGGCTCTCACGAAAACGACTTGGGATGTCGTAGTCCATTGAGACGAGAAGGAATAGATCGATGACCGCCTGTCTGGGTGCGTGGAATTACGGGATTTACGTGTAGGGCGTGTAATATGCCGTAAAAGGCCTTATTACAGATTTTGAAGGCTTGTGTACGTACTTAGAGATCTTCTAAAGGCCTGTCGCTCAGGAAACCGACTTGGGACGTCGTAGTCCATTGAGACTGGAAGGACTAGACCGATGGCTGTTTGTCTGGGCGCGTGGAACCACGTGATTTACGTGTAGGACCTTAATTAGGCCATAAAAGGCCATATTACAGCCTTTGAAAGCCTGTGCAGGCAGTTTTAGGTGTTCTAAGGGCCTGCTGCTCAGGTAAACGACTTGGAACGTCGTAGTCCATTGAGAATGGAAGGAATAGACCGATGGCTGTTTGTCTGGGCGCGTGTAACCACGTGATTGACGTGTAGGACCTTAATTAGGCCGTAAAAGGCCATATTACAGCCTTTGAAAGCCTGTGCAAGCAGTTGGAGGTGTTCTAAGGGCCTGGCGCTCAGGAA
Source organism: Hydractinia echinata (assembly GCA_030067915.1). Taxonomy (NCBI): domain Eukaryota; kingdom Metazoa; phylum Cnidaria; class Hydrozoa; order Anthoathecata; family Hydractiniidae; genus Hydractinia; species Hydractinia echinata. The sequence continues at coordinate 9,897 of JASGCC010001020.1, read as the reverse complement.
AACGACTTGGGATGTCGTAGTCCATTGAGACTGGAAGGACTAGACCAATGACCGCCTGTCTGGGTGCGTGGAATCACGGGATTTACGTGTAGGGACTTTAATAAGCAGTAGAATGCCTTATTACAGCTTTTGAAGGCTTGTGTACGTACTTAGAGATCTTCTAAAGGCCTGACGATAAGGAAAACGACTTGGGACGTCGTAGTCCATTGAGACTGGAAGGAATAGACCGATGGCCGCTTGTCTGGGCGCGCGGAACCACGTGATTTACGTGTAGGACTCTAATTAAACCGTCAAAGGCCATATTACAGCCTTTGAGAGCCTGTGCACGTAGTTGGAGGTGTGCTAAGGACCTGGCGTTCAGGAAAACGACTTGGGATGTCGTAGTCCAATGAGGCGAGAGGGAATAGACCGTTGGCCGCTTGTCTGGGCGAGTAGAACCACGTGATTTACGTGTAGGACCCTAATTAGGTCGTAAAAGGCCATATTACAGCCTTTGAAAGCCTTTGCAGGTAGTTTGAGATGTTCTAAGGGCCTGTCGCTCAGGAAAACGACTTGGACCGTCGTAGTCCCTTGAGACTGGAAGGACTAGACCGATAGCTGCTTGTTTGGTCGCGTGGAACCACGTGATTTACGTGTAGGACCCTAATTAGGCCGTAAAAGGCTATATTACAGCCTTTGAAATCCTGTGCAGGCAGTTGGAGGTGTTCTAAGGGCCTGGCGCTCAGGAAAACGACTTGGGATCTCGTAGTCCATTGATACGGGAAGGAATAGACCGATAGCCGCCTGTCTGGGTGCGTGGATTTACGGGATTTACTTGTAGGGCCTTTAATATGCCGTAAAAGGCCTTATTACAGCTTTTGAAGGCTTTTGTACGTACTTAGAGATCTTCTAAAGACCTGACGATAAGGAAACCGACTTGGGACGTCGTAGTCCATTGAGACTGGAAGGAATAGACCGATGGCCGCTTGTCTGGGCGCGCGGAACCACGTGATTTACGTGTAGGACTCTAATTAGACCGTCAAAGGCCATATTACAGCTTTTGAGAGTCTGTGCAGGTAGTTGCAGGTGTGGTAAGGACCTGGCGTTCAGGAAAACAACTTGAGATGTCGTAGTCCATTGAGACTGGAAGGACTAGACCGATGGCTGCTTGTCTGGGTGCGTGGAACCATGTGATTTACGTGTAGGACCCAAATTAGGCCGTAAAAGGACTTATTACAGGTTTTGAAGGCTTGTGTACGTACTTAGAGATCTTCTAAAGCCCTGACGATAAAGAAAACGACTTGGAACGTCGTAGTCTATTGAGACTGGAAGGAATAGACCGATGGCTGCTGGTCTGGGCGCGTGGAACCACGTGATTTACGTGTAGAACCCTAATTAGGTCGTAAAAGGCCATATTACACCCTTTGAAAGCTTCTGCAGGTAGTTTGAGATGTTCTAAGAGCCTGTCACTCAGGAAAACTACTTGCGCCATCGTAGTACATTGAGACTTGAAGGACTAGACCGAATGCTGCTTGTCTGGGCGCGTGGAACCACGTGATTTACGTGTAGGACCCTAATTAGGCCATAAAGGGCCATATTACAGCCTTTGAAAGACTGTGCAGGCAGTTGCAGGTGTTCTAAGAGCCTGGCGCTCACGAAAACGACTTGGGATGTCGTAGTCCAATGAGACGAGAAGGAATAGACCGATGACCGCCTGTCTGGATGCGTGGAATCATGGGATTTACGTGTAGGGACTTTAATAAGCCGTAAGGGGCCTTATTACAGTTTTTGAAGGCTTGTGTACGTACTTAGAGATCTTCTAAAGTCCTGACGGTAAAGAAAACGACTTGGGACGTCGTAGTCCATTGAGACTGGAAGGAATAGACCGATGGCTGCTGGTCTGGGCGCGTGGAACCACGTGATTTACGTGTAGAACCCTAATTAGGTCGTAAAAGGCCATATTACACCCTTTGAAAGCTTCTGCAGGTAGTTTGAGATGTTCTAAGAGCCTGTCACTCAGGAAAACTACTTGCGCCATCGTAGTACATTGAGACTTGAAGGACTAGACCGAATGCTGCTTGTCTGGGCGCGTGGAACCACGTGATTTACGTGTAGGACCCTAATTAGGCCATAAAGGGCCATATTACAGCCTTTGAAAGACTGTGCAGGCAGTTGCAGGTGTTCTAAGAGCCTGGCGCTCACGAAAACGACTTGGGATGTCGTAGTCCAATAAGACGAGAAGGAATAGACCGATGACCGCCTGTCTGGGTGCGTGGAATCACGGGATTTAGGTGTAGGGACTTTAATAAGCAGTAGAATGCCTTATTACAGCTTTTGAAGGCTTGTGTACGTACTTAGAGATCATCTAAAGTCCTGGCGCTCAGGAAAACGACTTGGGCCGTCGTAGTCCATTGAAACTGGAAGGACTAGACCGATGGCTGCTTGTCTGGTCGCGTGGAACCACGTGATTTACGTGTAGGACCCTAATTAGGCCGTAAAAGGTCATATTTCAGCCTTTGAAAGCCTGTGCAGGCAGTTGGAGGTGTTCTAAGAACCTGGCGCTCACGAAAACGACTTGGGATGTCGTAGTCCATTGAGACGAGAAGGAATAGATCAATGATCGCCTGTCTGGGTGCGTGGAATTACGGGATTTACGTGTAGGGCGTTTAATATGCCGTAAAAGGCCTTATTACAGATTTTGAAGGCTTGTGTACGTACTTAGAGATCTTCTAAAGACCTGACGATAAGGAAAACGACTTGGGACGTCGTAGTCCATTGAGACTGGAAGGACTAGACCGATGGCTGCTTGTCTGGGCGCGTGGAACCACGTGATTTACGTGTGGAACCTTAATTAGGCCATAAAAGGCCATATTACTGCCTTTGAAAGCCTGTGCAGGCAGTTTGAGGTGTTCTAAGGGCCTGGTGCTCAGGAAAATGACTTGGGACGACGTACTCCATTGAGACTGGAAGGACTAGACCGATGGCTGTTTGTCTGGGCGCGTGGAACCACGTGATTTACGTGTAGGACCCTAATTAGGCCGTAAAAGGCCATATCACAGCCTTTGAAAGCCTGTACAGGCAGTTGGAGGTGTTCTAAGGGCCTGGCGCTCAAGAAAACGACTTGGGATGTCGTAGTCCATTGAGACGAGAAGGAATAGACCAATGACCGCCTGTCTGGGTGCGTGGAATCACGGGATTTAGGTGTAGGGACTTTAATAAGCAGTAGAATGCCTTATTACTGCTTTTGAAGGCTTGTGTACGTACTTAGAGATCTTCTAAAGACCTGACGATAAGGAAAACGACTTGGGACGTCGTAGTCCATTGAGACTGGAAGGAATAGACCGATGGCCGCTTGGCTGGGCGCGCGGAACCACGTGATTTACGAGTAGGACCCTAATTAGGTCGTAAATGGCCATATTACAGCCTTTGAAAGCCTCTGCAAGTAGTTTGAGATGATCTAAGGGCCTGTTGGTCAGGAAAACGACTTGGGCCGTCGTAGTCTATTGAGACTGGAAGGATTAGACCGATGGTTGCATGTCTGGGCGCGTGGAACCACGTGATTAACGTGTAGGACCCTAATTAGGCCGTAAAAGGCCATATGACAGCCTTTGAAAGTCTGTGCAGGCAATTGGAGGTGTTCTAAGGGTCTGGAGCTCAGGAAAACGACTTGGGATGTCGTAGTCCATTGAGACTGGAAGGGCACGTATAGGACCCTAATTAGGCCGTAAAAGGCCATATTACAGCCTTTGAAAGCCTGTACAGGCAGTTGGAGGTGTTCTAAGGGCCTGGCGCTCAAGAAAACGACTTGGGATGTCGTAGTCCATTGAGACGAGAAGGAATAGACCAATGACCGCCTGTCTGGGTGCGTGGAATCACGGGATTTAGGTGTAGGGACTTTAATAAGCAGTAGAATGCCTTATTACAGCTTTTGAAGGGTTGTGTACGTACTTAGAGATCTTCTAAAGAGCTGACGATAAGGAAAACGACTTGGGACGTCGTAGTCAATTGAGACTGGAAGGAATAGACCGATGGCCGCTTGTCTGGGCGCGCGGAACCACGTGATTTACGAGTAGGACCCTAATTAGGTCGTAAATGGTCATATTACAGCCTTTGAAAGCCTCTCTAGGTAGTTTGAGATGTTCTAAGGGCCTGTTGCTCAGGAAAGCGACTTGGGCCGTCGTAGTCTATTGAGACTGGAAGGACTAGACCGATGGCTGCTTGTCTGGGCGCGTGGAACCACGTGATTTACGTGTAGGACCCTAATTAGGCCGTAAAAGGCCATATTACAGCCTTTGAAAGCCTGTGCAGGCAATTGGAGGTGTTCTAAGGGTCTGCAGCTCAGGAAAACGACTTGGGATGTCGTAGTCCATTGAGACTGGAAGGACTAGACCAATGGCTCCTTGTCTGGGCGCGTGGAACCACGTGATTTACGTATAGGACCCTAATTAGGCCGTAAAAGGCCATATTACAGCCTCTGAAAGCCTGTACAGGCAGTTGGGTGTGTTCTAAGGGCCTGGCGCTCAAGAAAACGACTTGGGATGTCGTAGTCCATTGAGACGAGAAGGAATAGACCAATGACCGCCTGTCTGGGTGCGTGGAATCACGGGATTTAGGTGTAGGGACTTTAATAAGCAGTAGAATGCCTTATTACAGCTTTTGAAGGCTTGTGTACGTACTTAGAGATCTTCTAAAGGCCTGACGAAAAGGAAAACGACTTGGGACGTCGTAGTCCATTGAGACTGGAAAGAATAGACCGATGGCCGCTTGTCTGGGCGCGTGGAACCACGTGATTTACGTGCAGGACCCTAATTAGGCCGTAAAAGGCCATATCACAGCCTTTGAAAGCCTGTGCAGGCAGTTGGAGGTGTTCTAAGGGCCTGGCGCTCAGGAAAACGACTTGGGTTGTCGTAGTCCATTAATACGGGAAGGAATAGACCGATGGCCGCCTGTCTGGGTGCGTGGAATTACGGGATATACGTGTAGGGCCTTTAATATGCCGTAAAAGGCCTTATTACAGCTTTTGAAGGCTTGTGTACGTACTTAGAGATCTTCTAAAGGCCTGACGAAAAGGAAAACGACTTGGGACGTCGTAGTCCATTGCGATTGGAAAGAATAGACCGATGGCCGCTTGTCTGGGCGCGTGGAACCACGTGATTTACGTGTAGAACCTTAATTAGGCCATAAAAGGCCATATTACAGCCTTTGAAAGCCTGTGCAGGCAGTTTGAGGTGTGCTAAGGGCTTGGTGCTCAGGAAGACGGCTTGAGACGTCGTAGTCCATTGAGACTGGAGGGACTAGACTAATGGCTGCTTGTCTGGGCGCGTGGAAGCACGTGATTTACGTGTAGGACCCTAATTAGGCCGTAAAAGGCCATATTACAGCCTTTGAAAGCCTGTACAGGCAGTTGGAGGTGTTCTAAGGGCCTGGCGCTCAAGAAAACGACTTGAGATGTCGTAGTCCATTGCGACGAGAAGGAATAAACCGATGGCCGCCTGTCTGGGTGCGCGGAATCACGGGATTAACGTGTAGGGCCGTTAATAAGCCGTAAAAGGCCTTATTACAGCTTTTGAAGGATTGTGTACGTACTTAGAGATCTTCTAAAGGCCTGACGAAAAGGAAAACGACTTGGGACGTCGTAGTCCATTGAGACTGGAAAGAATAGACCGATGGCGGCTTGTCTGGGCACGTGGAACCACGTGATTTACGTGTAGGACCCTAATTAGCTCGTAAAAGGCCATATTACAGCCTTTGAAAGCCTCTGCAGGTAGTTTGAGATGTTCTAAGGGCCTGTCGCTCAGGAAAACGACTTGCACCGTCGTAGTCCATTGAGACTTGAAGGACTAGACCGATGGCTGCTTGTCTGGGCGCGTGGAACCACGTGATTTGCGTGCAGGACCCTAATTAGGCCGTAAAAGGCCATATTACAGCCTTTGAAAGCCTGTGCAGGCAATTGGAGGTGTTCTAAGGGTCTGCAGCTCAGGAAAACGACTTGGGATGTCGTAGTCCATTGAGAATGGAAGGGCTAGACCAATGGCTGCTTGTCTGGGCGCGTGGAACCACGTGATTTACGTATAGGACCCTAATTAGCTCGTAAAAGGCCATATTACAGCCTTTGAAAGCCTCTGCAGGTAGTTTGAGATGTTCTAAGGGCCTGTCGCTCAGGAAAACGACTTGCACCGTCGTAGTCCATTAGACTTGAAGGACTAGACCGATGGCTGCTTGTCTGGGCGCGTGGAACCACGTGATTTACGTGCAGGACCCTAATTAGGCCGTAAAAGGCCATATCACAGCCTTTGAAAGCCTGTGCAGGCAGTTGGAGGTGTTCTAAGGGCCTGGCGCTCAAGAAAACGACTTGGGATGTCGTAGTCCATTAATACGGGAAGGAATAGACCGATGGCCGCCTGTCTGGGTCCGTGGAATTACGGGATTACGTGTAGGGTTTAATATGCCGTAAAAGGCCTTATTACAGCTTTTGAAGCTTGTGTACGTACTTAGAGATCTTCTAAAGGCCTGACGAAAAGGAAAACGACTTGGGACGTTGTAGTCCATTGCGATTGGAAAGAATAGACCGATGGCCGCTTGTCTGGGCGCGTGGAACCACGTGATTTACGTGTAGACCTTAATTAGGCCATAAAAGGCCATATTACAGCCTTTGAAAGCCTGTGCAGGCAGTTTGAGGTGTTCTAAGGCTTGGTGCTCAGGAAAACGACTTGAGACGTCGTAGTCCATTGAGACAGGAGGACTAGACTAATGGCTGCTTGTCTGGGCGCGTGGAACCACGTGATTTACGTGTAGGACCCTAATTAGGCCGTAAAAGGCCATATTACAGCCTTTGAAAGCCTTGTACAGGCAGTTGGAGGTGTTCTAAGGGCTTGGCGCTCAAGAAAACGACTTGGGATGTCGAGTCCATTGAGACGAGAAGGAATAGACCAATGACCGCCTGTCTGGGTGCGTGGAATCACGGATTTAGGTGTAGGGACTTTAATAAGCAGTAGAATGCCTATTACAGTTTTGAAGGCTTGTGTACGTACTTAGAGATCTTCTAAAGACCTGACGATAAGGAAAACGACTTGGGACGTCGTAGTCCATTGAGACTGGAAGGAATAGACCGATGGCCGCTTGTCTGGGCGCGCGGAACCACGTGATTTACGAGTAGGACCCTAATTAGGTCGTAAATGGCCATATTACAGCCTTTGAAGGCCTCTCTAGGTAGTTGAGATGTTCTAAGGGCCTGTTGCTCAGGAAAACGACTTGGGCCGTCGTAGTCTATTGAAACTGGAAGGACTAGACCGATGGCTGCTTGTCTGGGCGCGTGGAACCACGTGATTTACGTGTAGGACCCTAATTAGGCCGTAAAAGGCCATATTACAGCCTTTGAAAGACTGTGCAGGCAATTGGAGGTGTTCTAAGCGTCTGCAGCTCAGGAAAACGACTTGGATGTCGTAGTCCATTGAGACTGGAAGGGCTAGACCAATGGTTGCTTGTCTGGGCGCGTGGAACCACGTGATTTACGTGTAGGACCTAATTAGGCCGTAAAAGGCCATATTACAGCCTTTGAAAGCCTGTGCAGGCAATTGCAGTGTTCTAAGGCGTCTGCAGCTCAGGAAAACGACTTGGGATGTCGTAGTCCATTGAGACTGGAAGGGCTAGACCAATGGCTGCTTGTCTGGGCGCGTGGAACCACGTGATTTACGTATAGGACCCTAATTAGGCCGTAAAAGGCCATATTACAGCCTTTGAAAGCCTGTACAGGCAGTTGGAGGTGTTCCGACGGCCTGGCGCTGAATAAAACGACTTGGGATGTCGTAGTCCATTGAGACGAAGGAATAGACCAATGACCGCCTGTCTGGGCGCGTGGAACACGTGATTTACGTGTAGGACCCTTAATTAGCCGTAAAGGCCATATTACAGCTTTGAAAGCCTGTGCGGCAGTTGGATGTTCTAAGAGCCTGGCGCTCAGGAAAACGACTTGGGATGTCGTAGTCCATTGATACGGAAGGAATAGACCGATGGCCGCTGTCTGGTGCGTGGAATTACGGATATACGTGTAGGGCTTTAATATGCCGTAAAAGGCCTTATTACAGATTTTGAAGGTTGCGTACTTTGAGATCTTCTAAGGCCTGACGAAAAGGAAAACGACTTGGGCCGTCGTAGTCCATTGAGACTGGAAGGACTAGACCGATGGCTGCTTGTCTGGGCGCGTGGAACCACGTGATTTACGTGTAGGACCCTAATTAGGCCGTAAAAGGCCATATTTCAGCCTTTGAAAGCCTGCGCAGGCAGTTGGAGGTGTTCTAAGAACCTGGCGCTCACGAAAACGACTTGGATGTCGTAGTCCATTGAGACGAGAAGGAATAGACGATGACCGCCTGTCTGGATGCGTGGAATCATGGGATTTACGTGTAGGGCCTTTAATATGCCGTAAAGGCCTTATTACAGCTTTTGAAGGCTTGTGTACGTACTTAGAGATCTTCTAAAGGCCTGACGAAAAGGAAAACAACTTGGGACGTCGTAGTCCATTGAGACTGGAAAGAATAGACCGATGGCCGCTTCTGGGCACGTGGAACCACGTGATTTACGTGTAGGACCCTAATTAGCTCGTAAAAGGCCATATTACAGCCTTTGAAAGCCTCTGCAGGTAGTTTAGATGTTCTAAGGGCCTGTCGCTCAGAAAAACGACTTGGCCGTCGTAGTCCATTGAGACTTGAAGGACTAGACCGATGGCTGCTTGTCTGGGCGCGTGGAACCACGTGATTTACGTGTAGGACCCTAATTAGGCCGTAAAAGGCCATATCACAGCCTTTGAAAGCCTGTGCAGGCAGTTGGAGGTGTTCTAAGGGCCTGGCGCTCAGGAAAACGACTTGGGATGTCGTAGTCCATTGATACGGGAAGGAATAACCGATGGCCGCCTGTCTTGGTGCGTGGAATTACGGATATACGTGTAGGGCCTTTAATATGCCGTAAAAGGCCTTATTACAGCTTTTGAAGGCTTGTGTACGTACTTAGAGATCTTCTAAAGGCCTGACGAAAAGGAAACGACTTGGGACGTCGTAGTCCATTGATATTGGAAAGAATAGACCGATGGCCGCTTGTCTGGGCGCGTGGAACCACGTGATTTACGTGTAGGACCCTAATTAGGCCGTAAAAGGCCATATTACAGCCTTTGAAAGCCTGTGCAGGCAGTTGGAGGTGTTCTAAGGGCTGGTGCTCAGGAAAACGGCTTGAGACGTCGTAGTCCATTGAGACAGGAGGGACTAGACTAATGGCTGCTTGTCTGGGCGCGTGGAACCACGTGATTTACGTGTAGGACCCTAATTAGGCCGTAAAAGGCCATATTACAGCCTTTGAAAGCCTGTAGGCAGTTGGAGGTGTTCTAAGGGCCTGGCGCTCAGAAACGACTTGGGATGTCGTAGTCCATTGCGACGAGAAGGAATAAACCGATGGCCGCCTGTCTGGGTGCGCGGAATCACGGGATTTACGTGTAGGGCCGTTAATAAGCCGTAAAAGGCCTTATTACAGCTTTTGAAGGCTTGTGTACGTACTTAGAATCTTCTAAAGGCCTGACGAAAAGGAAAACAACTTGGGACGTCGTAGTCCATTGAGACTGGAAAGAATAGACCGATGGCCGCTTGTCTGGGCACGTGGAACCACGTGATTTACGTGTAGGACCCTAATTAGCTCGTAAAAGGCCATATTACAGCCTTTGAAAGCCTCTGCAGGTAGTTTGAGATGTTCTAAGGGCCTGTCGCTCAGGAAAACGACTTGCGCCGTCGTAGTCCATTGAGACTGAAGGACTAGACCGATGGCTGCTTGTCTGGTCGCGTGGAACCACGTGATTACGTGTAGGACCCTAATTAGGCCGTAAAAGGCCATATTCAGCCTTTGAAAGCCTGCGCAGGCAGTTGGAGGTGTTCTAAG